>CM037789.1:56861672-56910974 GCA_021229015.1 Solen grandis | reverse complement strand
GTCTGTCGGTACATAGATGTTAATGGGGAGTAGGGCTTGATCATCCTAGGTTTTTTTTTTTTATCTGTGAATGTAGTAATATTAAGGTCCGCCCGGAGACTCTTTTTAAGGTGGTTGTCATCTCTTTAATTTTGCATAGCCCAGGCGGGTTAATTGTAGGGTTTCATGACCGGCTTTAGAGTTTTATATTTATTAAAAACCAATCTTTGCTTGATTATATTGTTTGATCCGTGATTTTTGTGTACCAATAATCATTTTTTTTTGAATCATGGGTCTCAATCATCGGCTAGATAAGACTAAGGGAAAATTAAGTATATGTACATATTTAGAGATAGTTAGCCCCGATACACGTTACATTTATTGAGAAATCTTTTATTTATAATGTTACATCACTGTATCGGTATTCCATAATGTTCATATATTATCAAGAAATAATTTCGCATGTCCAGAGGATCGAATCTGTGACCCTGAGATTGGTAGTATGTACTGGGGCTCCCTAAACAAATGGACCAGTGTATTCGGCATTTTGCTTTTAGTATGTTAAAAGTCACTACGGTAGTGCAGGACGGTTGAAATGAAAGTTTGAAAGTAGCGCACCATTTGTTATGGCTCCATGATCAATCCCAGGTGTGGAAATGCCAAGTTCGTAAAATGGTAGTGGTATCGCTCCCTTGCTTACTTTAAGTTTATTTTGGTAGTTCTGGTCGGCAGCTTAATGTAACTGGGTGTGGTGTCATGTCATGTGTTCACAAAATGCTATCGTAGTTAGTGAGTTGAAGGCAGAACTACATCTGCTTCAAGAAGACACCGTTTCTGGATGATCGAAAGATTATTGGTGGGACGTTCAACAAATAAAAGAACAAAAAATAAATGACACCATGAAATATGAATGATGTCAAACACTGTTTAGCTTGGTTTTCGTGCAATTTACACATTTTCATGATTACTTTTGTTATTCATAGCGAACTGCATGTCTTGCAATTCCAATTTGACCATAAGAACAAATGACCACAAGACACAATGCCCATTATCCAAATCCAAATACTTATTTAATAATCATCTGTGAACAAGCTGCTTTAAATTCAACACAATTTTTTTAGGAACATCATGTTCACATTTAATCATCATTGGTAATATTTGAATATATCATTCATATTTGGTTTGACCAAGTTTTGTTGTTTTTAGCAGATATCAAAAAATGCAAATTCGACATCTGTGTTCAAATCATTTTAAATGTCACTTTGTTCTCTTTTTTAGGGCAGTGATTTCAGGAAAACGTTCCAAGAACTTTGCAAACTGACCACAATTTATCCGGCAGGCCCCATCTTGCAATTGCAGTCAATGCTATACCTTTCGCACAGGAATGTTGTTCCAACTACAGGAATTATTAGTAATACATACATGTACATCATCACCATCACCAACATCCCATTGCCATACATTCGATGGGAAGGTTTCTATGTATCTCTGACAATGGACATAATAAGTATGATTATTCTGAATTTGCTGCTTTTCTGTCCCTTTTCTTTTGTTGATTCTGCAAATCAAAAAAATGATCAAACTCTGGTTTACAATTTTTTAATGTTATTGCATCTTTGTCATTTTACTTCAAAGTATTTTAAAAAAAGCAAGTCGGTTTCTCTGCAAGGGCCTGAAGATTGATTCTGGATCAACAGATTTTTCTGTAAGTGCCTGGACCATATGTTGCTGATATTTCTTTCTTGTGTTACCAGAAAATCAAGCTTGTTACTTGTGGAGAAATTCTGACTTTTGTTAACCCTTTCCCTCATATAGACTCATTTTAACCCTTTCCCTCATATAGACTCATTTTGACGCACTCAGTAGGTACCACATAAAGCCTGATCTGTAGAAAACCACAGTTAAACCTTACCAAATTAAATTATAAAGTCCTCATTTCCAGACCACTGAGGAGCAGCGAACAGCATAAAACCTGATCAGCCTGCGAGTTACTCGCAGGCTGATCTGGTTTTATGTTGTTCGCATAGGTCTTTTCATGGTTTCCTCTATGAGGGAAAGGGTTAATAAACTAGGAAAGCCAGTAAGTGTTAAATATACCAAATATTGCGAACAATGCTTATGAAAACAAAGTAGAAGATAACTATCGAAACTGTATATGTTAATGAATTGTATGTAAAATTCTAACCTAGAGAATAATATAACATAATAGATTAGTTCTAAATTAATTTAGCATTCCTTTATGTCTGTATGTGTATTTCTTTCTGGAAATTGAGAAAAAAAATGGCCCACAATATTTTTTTTGCTACATGGGTCAGTATTAAGAAATCAAGAATACCAATCATTTTTTTCTCTTCCTTAGAGCATATAAAATGTCTTTTACATTAACACAGGAAAAACCCCTTGATAAACTTTTTTTTTTTTTCTCCCACCCGCGATCCAAAAGAAAAAAGGGGAAACCAGTTTTTGGGGGGTACTTATAAATTAACAAAGGCCCCCCATCCCAACCAAAAAACCCTTTATCTGGTTCTGAAAAATAGAGAAAAAAAGGAATAAATGAGGCAGCACTTTCCCAATTTGAATACAACGGCTGCGTATCAATGATAGTATGTTAACCCATTCCCTGTTAAAGGGACGTTTTTGCTGAGAAAAAATTGAAAATTAATTCGTTTTGAATAAAACCTGTAGACTAGGGGTTTTGGGAACACAATAAAAAATAGATAGAATTTATGTGTGTGTTGTGTGTGGTTTTTTGTTGTTTTTTGGGCCCACTTTATCTGCGGATGATTTACAACTTGGGCATGTGCGGATTAATCCCATTTGCGGGAAAAATTGTATGGAAAAAAAAAAAATCAAAAAACAATAAATTTTTTGGGAATGGGTTTTTTTTGGATTTTCATTTGTTTTTTCCTTTTTCAAACAAAATTTATAAAATGTTTAAAAAATTTCGACACAAAATTAAAAATTTCCCATTAAAAACAACACACCCCACACACACCCCAAAGTAAACTTACAAATGAAATATTGCCCCAAATGCCCTTTGTAAAAGAATTAGTGTGTTTCTTTTTTCAATGCAAGCCCAAAATTTTTTATTATTAGGGGGGAGGGGGTTTTAACTATCAATTTGAAAGTCGGGTTGAAAAAAAATTCAAAAAAAAAAATGCTCCCATGCAAAAATAATAGGGTTTTAAATCCCCCAACCCAAACAGCATCATATTCCCAAATTAAGATTTATGATAAAAATGTGTTTTTTTCAAAAGGAGTTTGGGGGTTCTATAAATTAAAAAAAATTATTATAACGAAAAAGAAATGAGTCCCTGCACCCCAAAATAAACACAATCAAAGCACTGAGAGAATGTCAGAAGAAAATTTAAAAATGGGGTAAAATTATAAAGTAAACCGTTTATTTTTTGTGGAATGAATGAAAAAAAAATCATGGAATTTAAAATCTTTTTTAAAACTTAGGTGAAATAGTTTAATTTTTTTTAGTAGTTTAAATCAAATTAAAAAAAAATTGGATAAAAAAAGGGTGGTTCTTAGTATTGATCCACTCAAAAACCTTTAATACTTCAAAATTTGCTGCAACGATAAAATTTTTAATGGGAAAAGCAAAAAAAAAAGGGACAATAAAAAATTTTTTGGGTTCTTTGTCACTTCACACCCTTTCCCATGTGAAAAGGGGAATGAATCCATCCCTCAATATTTGTTTAAAAATTTTCCCTAGAAAAACAAAATTTTCACCATAAAAAATTAAGTAAAAAGATGAAGAAAGGGTAGAGTTATTGTTTTTGGTAATAATTTTGGACCATAGTATAAATTTAAAAACCCCAAATTTTCAAAATAGGAAAATGGGGGAAAAAATTTGCAATACCTTTTTCATGGCGCAGTTTTGTTTTTCGGGACGTCAGAAAATAAAACAAAAATGCATTACCTGCGGGGACTTTTTAAAAATTTTGCGCCCCTTGATCAAAAACCCACCATCAAATTTTGTGTTGAATGAAATTTCCAAGACAAAATTTATCAAAATGATATAATGCCGTATAAAAACTGTGAGAGAAAACTCCCCCCCGTCGCATGACGCCCGTCTAAAATTTTGTTTTGACAAAAGATCGGCGCATTCCCGTTCCTAAAATTAAATACAAAAACCGGACTGGAGAAACAAAATTGTTTTCCTCATAATTCTTGACCCGTTAAATTATGTATATGGGGACATGTTTTGGGCCTTTTTTTTTAAACATTTGACTTTAACGTCGTTTTGTTTTGGGGGCCGGGAAATTCGTTTGATGAGGGTTAAATTTTATTACGTGACCTTTTGTATACAAGCATTCATGTAAAATTTTTGTAATTTACTTTTTTTCTTTTAAATTTTTTACTGGTTTCGTTTTTATTAAAAGAAAAAATGTAGGGTTTCAAAAAAAAAAAAAAAAAAAAAAAAAAAATTTAAAAAAAAAAAAAAAAAAAAAAAATAATTTTAAAAAAAAAAAAAAAAAAAAAAAAAAAAAACCCCCACTTTCCCCCCGAAAAAAAAACCCCCCCCCCCCCCTTTTAAAAAAAAAAAAAAAAAAACCCCAAAAAAAAAATCTTTAAGAATATGAACAGAATTGTCGAACGATCCCTGGATGTTATATATTGGTGTTTGAATTTTTAAAGTTTCCCAAAGATTCTTTTTGGTTAAAAGGGAAAAAAGAAAAGGACATAAACTTTTTTTTGCCGTTTTCTCGATTTTTAAACCGTTCAAAAAAAAAAAAAAAAAAAAAAAAAAAAAAAAAAAAAAAACGGTTAAAAGATATGCCCTCTTTTTTAAAGTTGTGAAATTTTGGGGAAATTTCCAAGCCCCTTTAAAAAACAAAACTAGCTTTTAAAAAACGTACTTCATAAAAGGAATAAGTTTTTGTTTTAAAAATTTCGTTCTTTTAAAATTTTTTTTTTTCTGGGAGTCTTTTCATTTAAATGAAAATAATTTTAAAAAATTATTTATAGTTTTAATGAAATTTTGTTCTAATGGAAATGCAGTTTTTTAAAAATCGGCCCATTTTTTACAAATTTTATCATCGGTAAGAATTTTTGACATAAACATTTTTTTTCCCGATTTTTGCCGTATTTTTGGAAATTAAAACTGCCCAAACCCTTGAAAGCCTTTACAAAAGGTTTTAAACATAAAAGCTAATGAAATTTTGGAATCTGAAGACCTTTCTAAGGGTTAACCTATTTTTTAAAATGGGTCATTCATAAAAAAAAGTTACATGAAAAAAAATTATGGAAATTTAAATTTTAAAACAGTTCTTTCATGCACCCTGCATTTGGCCCCAATCTTTTAAATTACTTTTTCTAAGAAGTTTTTTAGTTTTTAAAATATTTTTTAAAAAATTTTTTAAGTTTAAATGCAATGCTTTTTCCCAAAAAGGGATCCCAGTTTTTAAATTAAATCAGACTTTTAATTAAAAAAATCCTTTCGGGGAAAAAATTGACATAACATCTCAAAACCCCCGATTTAGCCGTTTTTTCTTGAGGTTTTTTTAATTTTTCATACCCCAAAAGGGCCGTTACAGTTTGGTTTAAACTTAAAAAAAAATGAAATATTGGAAATCGAAGCCCTTTTCTAACGTTCCCTTATTTTTTTTTAAAAATCAACATCATATAAGGAAGATACATAAAAAATTAATTTTTTAATTGAAACATTTCCCTTTCATGCACCCTGCAGTTGGACCCAATCTTTTAAAATTACTGTTTTATATCTCAAAGATAGGCCCTAAACTTTTAAAAGAAATTTGAAATTTTGGAAAATGAAAACCTTTGAAAGGGTACTTAAGTTTTTAAAAAGGGGAAACATATATAAAAAAGTTACATGGAAAATAAAAATTTATGAAAAAAAAAATTTTTTCCTAGTCCCCTTTTTTTTGGGCCCCACACTTCCCCCCAACAATTTCGTAACTTTAAAAGTAAAATGCAAGGGCCATTTAAAACCCGAAATTTTTTAAAATTTTTCATTGTAATTTTGGGTTTATAAAAAATATACATTTTCGATTTTCTTCTCCCGGTACGTATAAAAAAAACATGGTAAAGAACGGATTCTGACATCACTTGTTTTACAAAAGATGTAATTTTGTACACTTTGGCATGCTCCCATCAATTCAATGCACGTTCGATCAATCTGATACCCAATTAATACATGCTATAACGAATCTTGTAAAAGGGCCCAACCCTAACGAAGAAATAAGCGAAATTAAACTATTTGTAGATCCCATAAGTCTGCTCCCACCAAACCCGGGGTTTTCCAGGCGTATGTTTTGTTGTTGTAGTTGAAGTTTTGAACAAGGATCAATTAAAACCAAACGTGACAGGGACAACGAAGATTGGGGAAACTGCATGCTTTTAGATTTTTTAAATCATCGAATCAAACGCCAAAAAAAACAACCCGGGAAGTTGGAGGGGAGCAGATTTAAATAAAATGTACAAACTTTTTGATTTTTGGATCATTATTTCGTTAATCTTGTCTTTTGACATTGATTCAAAATTTTAATGTGTTCATTGAAAAACCAAAATTGATCAAACCCGGCAAAAAATATAATGGGAACACACACTGTGCAAAGTTCCCGCCGGAAATTGTCACCCTTTTTTTTGGGTTTAAACTCCCCTCTCCCTTTCTGGGGTCTTGTGCCTCTCTTTAGACAAAAACCCCGTTTTTATCTTTTTCGGGGCTCAGAGCGCCCCCTGCCCGAATAGTTATAGCAACAAAATTTTCATCCCCTGAATTTTTTTCATGACGTCATTACTTCTCTATCATCTGGCTATCTCTGTAAAAATTCCTGCCCTCGGGCTGCACTGCCCTTTCCCTTTCCCCCTTTTTTGTTAAAAGTGGGGTTTCTTTTTAAAAACCAAAGGACAGGGTTTCGGTAAAAAATTCTGCCCTTGTCTTCATTTTTCCTTTTATGCAAAGGTGATCGGCCCATAAAACTAACCCAAAGGGAAATAGATGTTAAACGATAAAGCTTTTTTCCCTTTTCCCTGCGGGTGACCCGGACTATTTTCATGAAATACGGGGATGTCATGTTTAAAGGTTGATCAATAACCTGGAAAATGTCTGTCTCAAATTTTTGGAAATTTTTTGTGTTTCCCTTTTATGATAATTTTTTTTGATAAGAACACTGCCCCTTATTTTCCCAATCTAGCTTTTTTGGGCACGTCTGTCATAACCTTTTTCTTTTCTTCCTTCCCTCTGATGTTACCTTGTTAACAATGTCATGTGTAGTTTTTAGCCTACCCCTAAGATTTTCCCCTATATTTTTTTTGTTGTTTCGTTAAAGGTTTCTGTTTGTTCCCTGAAATAATGAATAAACGGGCAATTTTTTTTTCCCGCCCAAAACATTAACTCAAAGGGAGCCCAATTTTTTTTTTTTATAAAAGGGTACAATTATAGGGGGTAAACAATTAGGGAAAGGGTACTTTGAAAATTTTTTTTTCGCCCCGGGGATCCAAGGTTCCCAACATATCAAAACCAACGTGCGGTTTATTTTTCCGGGGATAGCTTTCCCCCAGGGCGTGATTACATTGTTCAAAACTTCAAATGCCCATGATGTTGCTAGTTCACGAATTATGTCTGACTCAAATTAGAAACCCTGACCTAAATTGGAGTCAAATTGGGAATGCCATAGGGGCCCCATAAATTTTATAATAGAGTGCTCCGCTGTGGTTTTGGGCTTTTGGGTTCTTGCAGGGAATTGTGGGGAAAAAATTTAAAAAATGCCCATTTTTTCCAGGGTCCTCTTTCCCCCTTTTGGAAAGTTCAATGGTAAAAAAATCCATGGCTACTAATTCGAGTAAATTAAGGGGTAAAAAACCGTTTACTAGAGGTGCTCTGTGGGTTGAGGTTTTTGCTTTTAAGGGGCATCTCTCACATGTTGTGCCCCAACTTTTCGATGCCCGGCTGTGTACAAGGTTTAATAAATCTAGCTTGTGCAAAGGCAATTGTTCATCCGCCCTTGGGTGCCCTACATCATTAGGAAGTTTCAATTTATTTGTCTTTGTAGACCGCTGGAAATACCAACTGTTGAATTTTTTTTTCACTTCACGAACTCTCTGTTTTTAATATTCCTCAAATTCTTTTTAAACGGGGAAAGCTTTTCCCTGATATGGTCCTTTTTGGTTTAAATTCAAATTTTCCCTATTAGGTAGTTTTTTTATCGAGGGTTGCGGGCCCCGGGATCCAAAAATTTTTTCTGCTGGGGGGGCCCAAAAAATTCCGAATGTGAAGGAGTGGTGGGGGGGTTCGGGGCATGCCCCCCAGAAAAAAAAATTTTTTTAGTTAAATGGAGATGCTTTCAAAAGGGGGTATCGGGAAAAATAATAGGGGAAGGTTTTTTTTGTTGTTTTTGGGTTGTTTTTTTTTTTAAATCCGTTTATATTTTTTTAAAAACAGGGAAGGGCCTGGGCCCCCCTTTGGGGGAAAAAAAAATGGGGTTTTGTGGAAAAAAACTTTTTTTTCTCCCGAGGGGGTTTCCCCGGTTTTTAGAGCAAAAAAAAGACTGGGGTTCCTTTAAAAATCAATTTTTGGGGTTTCGGGTTTGGCCTTTGAACTTCACTGTTTTTTGGGCCTATGACACAATAGCCTTGAGTCCCAAATTTTCGGAAAGAAAAAGGGGGGGGGGGGGGGGGGGGGGACCTCCTCCGATGATGGGCAAAGGGTTTCCCCCCGGGATTTTTCATGATTTTGGAAAAATAACGGGGGAATATCCCCGAGTTTGGGGGATCTCAAACCACCCTATTGCCCTCGGGGAAAAATTATTGAATATAAAAATTTGATGGGGAAATTTAACCGGGAAAAAGGCCTTTTTGGGACCGCTCGTCAAAAGACTGGCCAAAACAGAAACAAATTTTCTGGGTGCGTTTTTAAACCTTTTTGCCATTTTTTTTTTTTTTTTTTTTTTTAAAAATTTATGAATTCAACCAAAAATGGGGAATGTGTCACAAAAAGGGGCCCCCAAAATACCCCCGAATGGCCCCCCCCCCCCGAAAATTCGGCGAGCCCTCACAGCCCGCATGGGGGATTAAATCGGGGGAAAAAAAATCGCGGAAGTCCGTGAATCCTGCCCGGGAGCTTCCCCTGCGGATTTTTTCCCCGGCTTGTTTTTCCGAAAAAAACTTTCGAAAAACACATGGGGAAAATTTCAATGATTCTTTTTGCAGTACACCCGAGGCCTCCCAGAAAAACTAAAACCAATGGCTCCGACGCAATTTCCATGGGGAAAGTAGAAAAGCACCCGATCCCGAGGAAAAAAAAAAAAAAATCCCCAAGGGGGCCACCCTTAAACATTGAGCTTTTAAAATGTTATCTTTTACCCGGCCCCAAAGTCATGTTTTTGAAAACTGCTGTGCAATCGATAAAATTTTGATTAAAATTGCTTTTTAAAAACCCCCCGATCAAAAATAATAAAATAAAAATAAGGGGGGGGGGGGGGGGGGAACAGATATTCTAAAAAGGGCTTTTATTTTTCCCCGGTTTTAAAAAAATAGGGCTTATTTTGTATTTTCATTAAAAACGGGAAAAAAATTTTTTAATTAGGGTTCCCAAAACCCCCAAAAAAGTGCTTTTTGATCTTTGTTTTTAACTAAACAGGGGTTAAAAGACATTTTTTGTCAAAGACGAGAAAAAAAACCCAAATTTTTCACTTTAAAACAAAATTCTTTTTTGTCAAAAATGGGGGAAGGGGAATTGGGGTTGACCGAAATGATTTGGGTTGAAAAATTTTGTCGAGGGGGAAAAGCGGGTCTTCACCCCAGAAATTCTCAGAAAAAAAATACGCACGTTATAGGGTAGGGGGGGCCCCTTTTGTGTGTATTTTTTTTTTGTACATTTTAGTTTTAGTTGAAACTTTTTTGGGTTTTTTCTAATTGTTTAATCATGACAAAACAAACAATAGATGTTTTTTTTAAATATAAATCTTTAATTTCTGTTTTTTTTTTGCACAAAAATTTTGGGTATTTGTGCATTAGTATTCTTTGGGTTTAAAATTTTTCAGTAAAAATTGACAATAACTGATTCCCTGGTTTTGTTTAAATTTAGTAATCATAATTTTACACAAAACATTGCCCCCAAAATAGGCAGTTAAAAATTTAAAAATTCTTTCATTTTTTAAATTATATTCAAAAATTTTAAAAATACAAAATATTTTTAAATTTTTATATTATTTTATTCGTAAATAAAAAGAAAAGTGAACTTTGAGATTTATAAACCTATTTTCCCTGAAATTTAAAATTTTGAGGGGAGTTAGTTAAGAAAAATTTTAACTGCTTGGGTTAAAAAAATTCTTAAATTTTAATGTAAAAATGGTATAGCTGATGACATTAAAAACCAAAACCCCTTTTTCTGATAAATTTAATTTACATGGCTGGGATTGGTATGCATTTTCCCCTGGAGAATAGTTTTTTTTTTTTTTTCCAAAACAAAATCGGCAATTTTTCATACCTGAAAGCCCCCATCAACCGGGCAGTTAAATTGCCCGCTTTTAATTCAAGTTTTAAAAATTTTTTATAGATGTAGAGAAAAGTAAATTTTAAAATTTGGGTTGATTAGATTTAGTCAAAGTTATTTGTTAAATCAATAATTTTTTTGGGCTCTAGTAAAAATATGTCGATACCCAATTACTTTTTAAGCCCAAACTTATTTTGTTGTTTTTAGTGGCTAATTTTATACTAATCGTTTTTTAAATGTATTTCCTAAAAAATAAACCTGCCCTAGAATAGTTTTACGGATATAAAGTTTTTGTAATTGCCTATTTTTTTAAATTCATTGGGATCGCTCGGCGCCGAGATGCCCCTTAGGTATCACTCGAAAAATTTCCTGGGATCAGTAAAGGGGTTGCCCAATCAATTTGCTTTACACATGCTTATCACAAAGTCATGGATGACTGCCGATTGGGATTCCCTAAAATTTAACAGCAGGGGCTAAAAGACAATGGGATTGGGGTCAGGTGGTTATCCCCAGTATGTTCAGTATGGGGGCCAACGAGGGGGATTTCCTTAACAGCTCAAACATTATGTAATCAATGGTTTTTATAGCCTAAAAAAAAAAATTTTAAAAAGGGGCAGCGGGGGGGGCCAAAGGCCCCCCTCGGCCCCCCGGTAAAACCCGGGGCCGGGGTTTTGCTCTAACCCATTTTCCTAAGGGGGCGTCTTTCCTTTGATTTGCTCTAAATTTTCTCTTTTTCAAATTGGGGCTAAAGGCGGGGCCCCAGGAAAATCTTTTATATCAACTACATTGATAGATGCTGAAAAAAGTTTTCGACATACGGAGGTTTTTTGGATTTTTCAAACAAATATTTTTAAATTTGATGTAAATCAATTTTATTTTTGTTTTCTCATTTGTTTAATTTTTAAAAAGGATATTGGAATTCCATCAGAATCTCTTTTTTAATTTCCTTGAACGATAAATAATGTAAAAAAAAATCAAAAAAACCCAAGTGCTGAGACCCAACGCTGCCCGGTGGAATCCAACTTTGCTGTTGACAAGAAAAATTTGTGTGTAAGGGGGTTTTGTTTTTTAAATTTACCCTAAATTTATTGTTCGTCAAGTATCTAAAAAATTTTTTCCGCGATTTCCCCTTTTTCAATGCAAAAAACTCGAGCTTTTTATGGGGGTAATTTTTTTGGGATTTTGATAAGCAGGTTTGGGCGAAAGCTAAAACTCTCTTCTTATAAACCATGCATCGGGTGGGAAGAACCCCCAACCTAACCCCTTTTATTAAAGCATCCTGTATAAAAATAAAAGGGCCCCGTTGAAAATCTGGATAAGCTAGTTTTAGGTGGAGAAGTTAATATTTTTTTTCCGCTTGTCAAATGTCTGTTGTTGAATTTTTTTCCCCCAAAACCCAAATTTTCGTTTTTTTAGGTTTTTTGTTCTTCTTGGTAGAGTCGGAAAAAAAAGGGTCTGAAAGAGGTTTTGTTATTTTGGGAAAAAATCCTTAACAAAACGACGATAATACCCGGGAAAAAAGCTAAAAAAAAGTCGAAATCATCGGGGTTTGGGAAGGGGGGCCCATTTTAAAATTTTGGGCAATCTTGTTTGGGACCCGTTTCAATGCCTTGGCGCTTAAAATTGTCCAAAAAACTTAACTCGTTTTTTTTAAAAAAAAACTTTTTCCCCCCAGATATTTTAAATTGCAATGCGGGAAGGGAGGGGAATATTAAACCCAATCTCTCGGATGTTGTTCAAAGCTGTTAAAAAATATATTAAGTCGCTAAAAAAATTATCCAAATTTTTAAATTGTAGCCCCCTAACATTTCCAAAAGGGTTTTTGGTATGTTGGGCCCGAATTTAAAAGGGCCCAAAAGGGTTTTTTTCACATACTGGGAAAAAACCAAAGTGGTCCCACTTTTAAAGGCTGCCCTTTTCCTTGTGCGAGTTTTCCCAAAGTTTACTTGATGGTACCCAAGACTTCATGCCCGATGGGACTGAACCATGTTGCTCCTTTAAAAACCCTAAAAAATTTCCCCCTACCCCTGGGCGGGGCCGTATGCATCCTTGACTGTTTTTTAATTAAATTAAGCATGGGGAAAAATCCACCACATACGAATTTCCCATTCTTCTAACGGACTAACACGACATTAATCCCCAAGGTGACTTTGTTTTTGGGAAACCCACCACGGGCCAAAAAAGCTGTTTTATGTAAAGAACTTCATCAACCTTTCCCCGGGGGAAATTTCTGCGATGCCCTTTGCTTAAAAGGAACACCTCTACAAAATTTCAAAACGGTGTCTAATTCTGCGCAATGTCCAATTCTGTTTCACTTTTCGAAAAGATGTCAATATGTGAAGTAAAATTTTCTGGGAACTTTTTTTATCTTGTTTTTTCACTTAGGTTGGAGTCTAGGGTAACATCATTAAAAATTTTCTGATTTTTGGTTTCTTTCTTTTTTTATCTTTAAACATCCCCTCAACGAAAACGGGCTAATTCATATAAAAAGGTTTTGGGTGATATTGAAATAGGGTTCTTTTGCAAGTTTAAAACGTTTTTATGATTCCCCCATTTTTTCCTTTAACTGTAGCGAGTAA
Organism: Solen grandis; assembly: GCA_021229015.1. Classification (NCBI taxonomy): domain Eukaryota; kingdom Metazoa; phylum Mollusca; class Bivalvia; order Adapedonta; family Solenidae; genus Solen; species Solen grandis. The sequence goes on along the minus strand of CM037789.1, from coordinate 56,897,951 downwards.
CTGCGGGTAAAAAGCCCCAAAATACAGGGGGAGAGACGACTCTTCCGATTTCCCCGAAAAAAGGGCACATTTTGGGCCCTGATATTCAAGCTCTTTTCTGTGTAACCCTTTAGGTCCACTGTCGGTTTCGGTCCTATAATGTCTTTGATTTTCTCAGCACTGTGGATGATTGCAGTTTTAATTTTTCTTCTTAAATTCTTTCTCTCTAATTCATGATCTAAATGCTAATCCCAAGGTGTTTTAAAGTTTCGTTTTCTGTAAATACGGGATCACCATGGCTGTCTTTAAAATTTAAAAAGCAATTCCCTTCAATATTTTTGGGCCCAAAGCAGGGACTGGGGGTCTTGGAGTTGTAGGGCGTACTAGGCACTTTTAAAGAATATACTGGGGTTTTTTTCCCAATTCTGCCGGGAGCCCAACCCGCTTTTAAATTTTCTCCCTCAAAAGAACCAATTTTCAGGAGTTGTCGCCCACTGCGAATTCAATCTAAAAGAAATTTTTAAAAAAGGGTTTCAAATCACAGGGACTTTGTTATATTCTTTGTGGGAATTTTTCCTGATTTTGGGTTAAAATTAAAAGAGCCGGTATAAAGGGTAATCGGTAGCCTCAAAAACTGTGAATCCCTGATACTATTTTTTCTTTGGGAAATTTTTCCACAAATTTAGGACCCGGTATGTTCAAATGTTTTTTTTGGGGCCCCCTTTTGTGGTCCTGTCATGGAAGCCTGGGAGGTTTTCCGGAAAAATTTCGTGCTAGTGTCCTTCTTTCCCAAAACGGTGGGCGGGTATATGTATTTTCCTATTTTGTTTTTACTGTATAGGGCCCAAAATTTTATTTGGGGCCTATGGTCGTTGCAGTCAAAAAAAAAAAAAAAAAAAAAACCTGGAAAAAAAAAAAAAAAAAAAAAAAGAAAAAAAAAAAAAAAAATTTTTTTGGTTTTTTTTTGTTTTTTAGAAATATTTTGGGGTTTGCTGTTGAGGGATTCCTTTTAAATTCTCTAATTTCTTTATTTGTTTTCCATTTTTGTAAGGGATCCTTTTTTTGGGGTTAAATTATGTTTTAAAAGTTTTCATTGACCACTTTTTTACTCTACCCTTTAACCATTTGATTTGCTTTTGTTGTTGATGGTTTCATTTCATTTTCCCCAATTTTCCGCCCCCCTTTTTAAACTTATCGTAGTCATTTGTTGTTTCGTTTTTTCAAGTTGGCAGGGTTTGTTTTAAAGGGTTGACTTTTTCCCTTGATAAATTGTTTAAATAATTTGTTTTAGATGGCTTGGGGAAACGCCATTTCCACCCCCCTGAGCAAACAGTTTTCCCCTTCTCTTGCTGCTTTATTTGGAAATTTCTAAGTTGTTTACCATCGGGGACCATACAAATTTTTGAAAATTGTTTCGGGGTTATCAATTTGTCCATAAGTGGTTTGAAATTTAGAAGTTTTTCCAAAACTGACCTTTAGTTCCAAATTCTTCTGAAATATCCGCGCTTCTCCACGTGCGGACCGTCTAATGGCAAAAAAGTATAGAATAAATCGGGAATAAGCCCCTTTCCCCTTTCCAACAGGCATTAAATTTTTCCATATCTCCAAGTTCTTTTAACTTAAATCCCCCTTTTCCTTCCTCTCCAAAATGGGTTAAAATTCTGGGAAAGGTTTGGGCGCTTTTCAGAAGCAGGTAATTTTGATTCATTTGTTTTTAAAGAAAGTCTCAAACTCTCCCTTTGCCCAAAAACTCCGGGGGGGTTTAATGTCAAGAGTCCTTATAGCTCCCAAGAGCTTAAGCTTTTCCTTCAAAACGTCTTTCCCTTAATTTGGGAAAAGTTGCCTTTCTAAGTTTTGGGTGTATCACACAATAAATTCACATTCTTTTTTTTGAATGTTTTTCAATTCACTAGATCACAAAAAATTTTTTCAAAAAAATTTTTTTTCAATGTCACTTTCACAAAGAAATATTCTAAATGTCATTTTAAAATGAAAATGTAGTATCCCATTAAATTTTTCCAGGGTTGCACATCCACCTTTAATCTGCTGTCACCAAGGGGAATTCCCCTTTTAACCCTTAATTTTTTATTTAATTCTAATTTAAATAACTAAAATTTTTTTTAAAAGGGATCAATTGAAATAATTTAAAAACTATCTTTAATCAGAATCATTTTTATTTACCCCCAAATTTGTAAGACGTCTTTACAAAACTGTTTAAATTTTCTTTCAAATAAAAAATTCAAATGAAAAAAGTTTCAATTTTTTGTAAAAAAAAAATAAATAAAGAAAAAATTAACTTTTTTTAACAAAAAATTTTATAACAATAAGATTAAAATTTAAACAAACTTTTAATTTTAATCAAAGCCAAATATGGAAAACCCACCCTTTAAATTTAAAGTCACTTTGGTAAAGAACCTTTAAATTTTTAAAGTAAATTTTTAAATATAAAAAAACCCTTTTAAAGTTTTTTAAATGGCGAACCACTTTTAACTAAATTTTTAAAAAACCACCCTTAAATAATCAAATTCAAAAAAGGTAAACAACATTTAAGGGTTAAAGTAAAATTTTCCCTTAAAAAACCTTTTTTAAAAGGTTCTAGTCAAATATGGGAAACTCCCTTTTAAAGTAATTAATGGTTTTTTAATTTCCCAATATTCATTTTTTTCCACTGAAAATTTCAATTTGTAACAAACTAATAACTCTATTATGTATAAGTGCTAACTAGAAATACTACTTCAACATTTATTCAAACCCAAAAAGTTTTTTCCTAAATAAAAAGACCATAAACTAATACATGTATCTTTTGTTCTGCCCCCCTGCACCAGAAAAAAAAAACTGTAATAGATTTTATAGTATAAAAAGGGTTTAATAAATACAACAAACCCTATGCCCCAACACCTCCCTTAAACTTTTTACACATAATAAACACATTTAAATTTTGCAACCCATTTGTGCTTAAACTGTAACAATCTGCTTTCTGAAAGAAAAGAAAAAAAGAAAAAAAAACCCCCACTTCTAAAAAAGAAATAGTGTAGTACTTAATTTAGAAATTTAAAAACCCAAATGGAAATCTACAACACGGGGGAAAACCACTTTTTGGGGTGACTAAAATTTTATGAAGTACCCAAATCAGAAATCTAAAACACGGGGGAAATTAAACTTTTGGGGGTCATTTGGGGTAAACTAAATCCCCAAAACCCAAATCACCATGTAAAAAACCCAAATAAAATTCAAGAACCAAAAAATTTTAGTAAACGAGGGTATTTCCTAAGGTCCCCTTTTGTACTTAAACCCAAAAAAAATAAAGCAAAAAATTAGACCTGTAAATTTTAAAAACAAAATTTAACCTTGAAGTAAGGGAAAAAAATGGGGGGTTAAATTCAGTAAAAACAAAAGGGTTTTTTTTTCAGTAATGAATGACCTTTTAACCCTTGAATGAAAATTACCCCATCACCAAATTGTCGGGTTAGGGGAAAATGTTTGTAAAATTTTTTTCCCCCACTATGCCCAATTTCAAACTCCCATTAAACCCCAAAATGACTCAAAATCCCCCCAAAATTTTAAAACTTAAAGGGTTTAATCAAAAATAAAAATAAAAAAAACCTTTTTTTTCAGCCAAACCCTTGAGGATTTAAGTAAATAATAAATTTTCTGACTCACCCCCTGATGAAAGCAGTAAAAAACCACTGGCTATGGTGTCTCCTATTCTAAAATGAATCACAAAGTGTCACAGTGTCACTGTCACTAGTCCAAAAAACACCATCCAAATCACGTAAAGTTACAGGCTGACACGTCATCATCTGAGAACCCAGCATTAAAAGGGTTTTTTTGGGTCCCGGGGTTTGTCTTGGGTTGGTCGCCCAAAAAACCCGATCCACAACCCAACATGTATATTTACACAACGTTTGCACGAGATCCAAATGCCCAAAATGATTTTTGGAAAATTAATATTAAATTTTCCCAATTCCCAAAATTGAATTAAAGAAAATAATGAATAGCCCAATTTAAAGTTTAAAGTTGTTCAAAAAATTAAGGTGATTACCCAAATAATATAACAGGGACACAACCCCGATTTTAAAACTCCCCAGCAAAAACGAAAACGATGATTTTCCCCTTATACATTCACTGGGAGCCCCTTTGTAAAAAGGGGGGGTTTTCCCCGGTCCTCCCGGGAAAACGAACAGTAGGTCGTGGTTAAATTTAAATTTTCATTAAATTTTTTATTTTGATTTTGGGAACTGCTTATACATGTAAAAATATTTGGTAAAAGGGGGTTACCCGAAATAAAAATAAAAACAGGTCTTAAAAAATACACAAATTTTCAATTACATTAAAGGTTTACAATATTAACACCCAGTCTTCTATATTTTCTCCAAATAAAATGAAAAACTAAACATTTTCATAAAACAACGTACAAGTTAACTTCATAAGAATATTCATAGCTCAGGGGTTTTTCAAGACTAAGTATATAAAAAAAATATAATTCATATATAAAAACATTTTACATATACATAACATATTACAATTTATCCTCACCTTATTAGGGGAATAATGCCATTCTTTCCTGCCTTTCTAACTTAGGATGTTGCTGGTCCTTTTAAAGGGAAATTAAAACCCAAAAGGGGAAAAAAGAAACATGCATGTTACATGAAAGATAAAACCAGGAAATACGTTTTTCAATGTAGACCCCCATTTTTACGTCAAAACAGCAAATAATAAAAATTTTAACAGAGCAGCAACTACAATGAAACAGCTTCAAAAAGCTTTCTGCAATCAAAAAAATTTTCCCCTCAAAAAACCCCCAAAGGAACCCTTTTTATCCCAGCAAAACTACTTCTTCCATAAGAAACAAGCGGGAGACAAGAAAAAAAAATTCCCTTCCTTTCAAGGAAAACTTCGAACCGACACCCTGCTGCCCGTTTTGCCGGGCCATTATGTCAGTGTCAAACAAAAAAGGGTTCCACTCAAGCAAAAACCCATGTGAAAAAGCAGGGCATAGATAACTAAAACTGAGTAAAATTTCAAGGGGTATAAAGGGGGGTAAGGGGGTAACAAAGGGGGAAGAATGACTTTGTTTTCATGAAACAAATTAAATGGCCAAAACCTGACCCAAAAAAATTTTTTTTACCTTGGGGAACAACTTTTTTGGGAAAATTTATTGGGGTTTCTTTTTAAAGAAGGTTTCTAAAAGACCCGGGCATCATAAAATTTATAACGGGAAAGAAAAACTCCGTACCCCTTTTGCAATTTTAATGTCTTTTTGCGTCACAGTTTCATCTGCTATAAATTTATTAATTTGCGTTCTACACCAGTAAAATTCGGACGGTTTCCCTCTCTATTTGGGTTCAAAATTTTATGTTATCGGGAAAAAGAAAATGAATTTGATCTTTTTGATAATTATTCCTTTTTGAAATTGCTTTTCAAAGGGTTTGGCAGATTTTAATGGAATATTAATTACACATTTGGCGGTCAAGAAAAGTGATTGACATGAAAAATCTTTTCCCCGATTTTTGCCGTTTTTTTGTTTTTGGGCCATCTATATTTCAAAAATGAAAAATAGGCCCAAACATGAACGCATAAAAATTTTAAAAATTTTGAAGAGCTTTCCCAAGGGTTTACGTACCTTTTTTTTAAACTAGTCCACCATTGGGAAGTTACAGGGAAATAAAAATTTTTCGGGGGGAATTTTTTTCCTAGTGCCTCTGTTTTGGGTTTCCACACATTTTTCCATCTTTTTTCGGTTTATTTTTGTTAGAATGTGCTGATTTTTTATATGTTCAAAATCCCTTTAAAATGCTTTTTTTAAATTTCCCAAAAAAAAACCTTTATTTTAAAAAGAAAATATCACATAAAAAAATTTTAATCATTAAAAGGGGTTTTTCGTGTTTTTTTAAGTTTTCTCTATTAAACTTTTGGAAATTTTTTTTGGTTTTGGGTCTGGATGGTACTTACAGCCCGGACTATTTTTATCAGCCAATTTGATACGCCATAATAAATTATTAAATTAAGAAAAAAAAAAATATATAAAATTTATACATACATTTTAAAAAATGAAAATTTGGGGAGCATTGTCTCATTTTTTCAAGGGGTTATGGCTTCAAATTTGGGCAGATATTTTTGTTTTCTTGAAAAATTTTTTAAAAATTTTGAAGGAAAAAAAATTTTAAAAGGTTAAAATTTTATGTTTAAACTTTTTAAATTTTGAAATTTTTAATTTTTATTTTATCTTTTTTTTTTGTTTGCTTTCAAATTTTTTTTTTTAGAAAGTTCAAGGTCATTCGAATTCAATTTAAAAAAATTTTTTTGGGTAAATTCTTTTGTATCATTGTGTATTTAAAAGGGAGTTTTTATTATGAACAAAAACCCCAAAAACCCAAAAGATGGGTACCAAATAAAATTTTGAAAGGGGCCTGGATATCGAAGTGGTAACGCGCGCTTTGTTCTCATCATTCTCTTGGGGGTTTGATTTCCCGGGGCCGCGTGAGGGGGACAGTTACCCCGGTCCAAAACATGGTCCGGGTTTTCCCCCCAAAATAATGACCACAAACGGGCCCCCACCAGAGCCATCGAGAGTGATTTAAAAATAAGTTTTTAATAACTTTTTTTCGTTTAAACGTTTTCAAATAAATTAAAATTTAAAACCCTTTTAAAGGGAAACTCGTTACTCTCCCGCGCCCGCGATATTGTGAGGGAAAAAAGCTTGGATTTTGAATTAAAGGGGAAAAAACTACGGGGACGGAGTTGTGTTTCCCACGCCATTTCCCAAAAAATGATTTGAAACTTTCTTTCAATTTTTAAACCCTTTAAAAATACAATGTTTAAAAAGAGTAAAACTTAATTAAAACTGCGAAGCGGGTGTATACTTTTTTTCCCCAATTTAAAAGCCCTACAACCCCGGGACGACAAAATTCATTGGGCATTTAATTTTTAAAAAACTTATTTCTTCGCAGGATGAAATTCAAGCCGATCATGGGCTTTAGGGTTTTAACAAAACTTTTTTATTTTTAGCCCATATTGGGTGAAAAACACTTTTTCAATGCTTAAAAAATGAATGTAAAATAAAATTTGGGGTTTTTTTAGCTCATTATCTCACCAACATAAGAAGTTGTCGTAAGAAAAATTTAAAAAAACAAAAACTCACTTTATTTTATAGTACCGATTAAATTACAATAGAGGAAAAAAGGGTAGCTCAGGGGGGAAAGGGCCATTCGCCCGGGAAAAGAAAAACCCCGGGTTTGAGTCCTTGTCCCGACTGTCTATTTTTCTTACCCAGTGACCCTTTATTTTAAATATATTCCCGAAATTGGGATCAAATATTTTTCCCAAAAAATTTTAAAGATTTATTTTCCCAATTCGCTTTTCTTAAAAGAAAATAAAATTTTATCCCCCAAAAATTAAACCGGGGGTAAAAAAGCAAAAAACAACGACGGGGGGGGGGGGGGGGGGGGGTTTGGGCCAAAATACATTCCCCTAAATTCCCCTTTTTTTCGCCCGAAAATCCAAAGTGGATAAAAAAAAAATGGGGTTGTCTTAGGAAATTTTAACCCTGCTTTTCACTTTATGGCACCCTGAACATCGGGGGTTTATGACAAACGGTTTGGTATGGTGGTTTTTTTCGCCATGTCGTGGTTTTTTTTTGTTTTGCGCGCTTTAAAAAAATAAGCCGTTTCCAAAACGGGGACGGCAAGAAATTTTTTCACTTTTTTTTGTGCCCGGGGCGGCCCAATTTGTCGCGTTTTTGCGTTTCAAACTCAGTTTCGGGAAGGGCAGAAAAATCAAACGTGATTTAAAGTTTGGGGGCTCTTTTTTTTGTGTCCGGCGTTAACTCGTGCGGGCGCGTCCGCGCGTCTTAGGGGCAAGCAGAAATAACGGGCAAAATGAAATTTTAGTGTCGTCGCTTTCCGTAAACAAAGCGTGAAGGCACTGAAGTTTTCATGTGTCCAAATGAAAGGGTGTTTTAAAAAGGGTGCAAGGGCGATCACCGTTAAAAAATATTTACTTTGATAGACAGAAGAAATGCGCATTTCCCGTTCTCTCAGCGCTAAACGAGCTTTTATTTGTTTTCAGCAGTACTTTTACAAAATCTTTTATAGATTTAAAATAATTTTTTTCAAAAAACCCAGGGGGCTTCGAATCATTTTGGGCAGTAAATTTTAAAGGTTTCGGTTTATTTTTTTTGTGTAAGAAATAACCCCAGAATTTCGAGGTCAATAGCTTGATGGATTATTATATGTTTCAAAGCCCTTTTTTTTGGATTTACATGGGTTATTGTAACAAACCTAAAAAGGCCGAAAGCTGCAATTTAAATATCAAAAAATTTGGAGCCCCCTTTGTACAAAATATATTCCCTGCGCCCTGGTAAAGTATTCACGGATAAACATTACAACATTTCCCCATTGGGAGTTACATCCCAAAAGGGAAAAAAAATTTCCCATATGTTTTTAAAGCCCCAGGCGTTTTTTTTGGCCCGTAATTTATTTATTTTTGATACAGCATTGATTTTTTTGATTTTTACATTATTCTAGTTTACTGATGGCGTAGGGGATTATACAATTTCCTTTAAGGGCCCTATTTACAATTTTGGAGGTTATTCGGTTTTAAATCTTGGAGAAACGGGTTGAAAACGTTTTACTATAGTTTGTTGGGGGAAGATGTCAAAACACAAAAAAAATATCGGATTTTTCTTTAAGTTTGGATTTTTTTTAAAAACCCTAGAAATTGATGAAGTTCGGCAAATTTTCACCTTGGGGGTCTTTCCAAAAAAAAAAATGGGGCTAACTGTGGTTTGCTTGGGGGAACTATCACAATGTTATTTAAAATTTACCAAAAAAAAATTTTTCTGAAACGGGGGGGCAAAATCTGATGGAAGTTTACAGGGGTTTATTCTTTTTTAAAACTTTATTTAAAAATAATGAAATTAACTTAATGCTGAAATATTCTATTTTCCATGGCAACAAAAAGAATTTATTTTAAAAATTTAAAAAAAGTATCTCTTAATTTGTATGGCAGAATTTTAAAAGAAAAATAAAACGTTTGCTGGACCCTGTTTAAAAATTTGGCCAAAAAATTTGAAAAAAAAGATTTCATAACTCCAAAAAAAAAGAGGGGTATATGCAAACTACGTGTGAATTTTTTAAATAAAAACACGTTAAGTGCTCAATGATACAGCGTGACGTTTTTAAAAAATGAACGAACAACTGTATACCAGATTGGCATATAAATAACATTATATTTCAATGATTTCTGCCCTTTTTCATACAATAAAATTTTGGTTTTTTAAAAAGGAAAATATAAAAAAAAGCAAGCATTTGTGGCAAAATTGGGGTTTTTCAGCCTCTCATACCAATTAAAAAGAAAACCCAAGGGAAATTGAATAACAACGTTTTCATTCTAATTTCCTATTGTAAAATAACCCGAAATTTTGTATTTATGTTTGAGAACATGTTCTACACATCATAAACAGAATACATGTTTTTTAAAAAAAATACCTAACAATACAGCTTAAAAAAAAAACACAAAATTTTAAAGGAAAGCGACGGCCGACCAAAACTACATGTTTCAAGGCAGGAAAGCCGCATTTTCTTTTGTTTATCAAAGTTTAAATTTAAAAAAACGGTATCGTCTTGCAGCTCTCGAAAATTCTTTTATTTTTAGAAAACACAACTTCATGCCTTTAGCCTTTTAAAAGGAAAGCGACGGCACGGGCCCAAAACGAAAAAGGGGCAGTTTGTCGTTGGTTCTGTTTCGCCCCTTTGACGCGCGACGCGACACAAAGAGTTCAAACGCGCGGCCCCGGGCAAAAAAAAGCGTCAACGTTATCGCTTTGATTTTTCATGTCTTCGCATTAAGGGTTTTGTTTTGTTGCATACGCCGGTTTTTTAAAAGCGAAATAAGCGCTCGGGCACGACAAAAGGTAAAAATTTTGCACCGTCGCGCCTCGTACCGCGCGTTTGGGGAAAGCCCCGATTTCCCTTTGACCGACATGACAGAAACAGCCCCCATAGTTTGGCAAACCCGAACGCAAGCCGGGCGACCGCTTCATTAAGACGAATGTGCACAATGGACAGCCCGCGTTTTTACAAGGATTATTCCCCGAAAAATATTTTTCAGTGTTTTTTTTATTGTCGTTTATTGGGTTTATGTATTTTTTGATAATGAAAAAAAATCAATCGGGGAAATTTTTTAAATTTTTGGCCGTTGATCATCGAATGAAAAAAAGGCGGGTATCCTTCGGAGAGGGCGACAAAGTTTTAAATAAATTTGCCCCTAAACGATTTTTGCTGATGACTTTGGCCCTAAGAAATTGGGGAAAAGACCCCTTTGGGAAAAAAAGTTTTCAGAAATGATGAATACGAAATATGATTGTGGTGAAACCGGGGTGGGACGACGATGGAAACTTTCGGAAACAAACTTCTAAACTTTGGAAAAATGAAAACGTTGTTCGCGTTTTGATAAATCTGGATAATAAAAACGGGGGCAAAAAAATTTGTGGGGGTGAGGGCATTTTCCTTGGGCAACTCAAAAGGAATTCCGCTACAAAACCCGGGGTTTTTTTAAAAGTATTTGGCAAAGTGAAATGATAATATGAAAGGAACATACTCAGGCACAATCAAAATTTGGTTTTTGGGCCCGGCAGAACCGTCCCCGAACCCCAAAATTGCCCAAAGCTTTTGAACACTTGCCGCCGGGTTTCCCAAACAATGGTAAAAACGGGAATTTTGTGGGTTTTCGATGCTACCCCATATTGGGTTATGGGACAAATTCAAAAAAAAAAAATAAATCTGAACAACCCCCGTTGTTCCCCCTTTATTTTAATATGGGTAGACCTTTTTTGTAAAATTTACGTACCTTAATTTTTTTAAACTGTCTTGGTTTTGTGGATTCCCCAGAATCCTGGACTCACCCCGCAAGGATTTAAATTTTTTTTTTTTTTTACGGGGGTGGAAAACTTACAAAAAAGTCCTCATTCCCCCACCCAAACAAAAAATAAATTATTTTTACCCGCCTTTTGGGGAAAAATGTCAAATATTAGCGGGCAATTTCCAGGGGGATCGTTTTTTGGCAAAATTCCCAAATTAAAGAAATGCTCCCCAAATTTACCGTCGTGTCTTTGGGCATCAAGTTTTTTCCCGCAGGATTTGGGGTTGGAGATAAATGGATTCCGTTTAAAAAGCCCAAAGGGTTTAGACAAAGTTGGGCAGGGCCCTTTACGCCATTGCTAAAAGGTAAAAAAAATGTTTCCCATTGGGATTCTACACTTCGACAGTATGTACATATCCTTATTCAAAAGATGGGTCTAAAATTAAAAAAGGGGTATGCGTTTTTTTTTCTAATTTTTTTCTGCAAAAAAATCAATAAAAAATAACCTGGAGGGAAAAAAGGGAAAAGGCCTTTCCAAAAAATGGGGATTACGTTTAAACCCTCCGATGTAAATGGACTTTTTAAAACCCAAATAAAAGCTATAATTTAAGTGATTCCATAACAGGGCCAAATTTAAAAGTAATTTTTGAACTTAAAAATACTCAATTTAAGCCTTTCCCTATTGGGAAATTTTTAGAAACAAATTTAAAACCTTTTTGGGTTTATCTTAAAATTACTGATTTTAAAAAAAAGTTTTGGGGCTAAGGGTTTTTTTAAAAAAGGGCCCCATCCCTGCTTTAAAAAAAAACACCTTTTGGGTTTAGTAAAGGATAAACCTGATATTTGGGATATCATATTCGAAGAAATTTGGGTCCTAAAAAAACATCAAGTTACATATTTAGAGAAAAATTTAATATCATTGCCCCACTAATGAAGGGCTTGCATCCACAAAGGGTTTTGCATTGCGGGGGACAAATTTAAATCCCGCTTCTTTCCTATTTCTCCTTAATTTTCTTAAAAATACTGTTTCATATAAGTTTTTCTAGAAATTTTTTTGTAAAACTGATACCAATTGTAAAAAAAATGTCAAGAGATCAGGATTCTTTGTGTAAATTTTCAAAACTGGAAAAACTTTTTTAAAATTCATTGGGAAAACAAACTTAGTAACAAAAAATAAAAAATATATTAAGCCTTAAGGCAATCCGCTCATCATCAAATTTTTAAAACATGACCTGGGAAAACTTTTAAAAAACCCTTTAGTGTAGATGCCCAAACATCCCCTTTACCCTTGGGAAAAAATTTGACCCCCTTTTGTTCGAAGTTTTTATAAAGGGTGCATTTCAATAAAATCCCCACGATTTCTTAATGGACCCTAAACACAATTTAAAGGGGGAGGGGATTACCCAAAATCCACAGAGTTTATCAGAAATTGAAAAAAAAATTTAAATTTTTGCAATTCTTGAAAAAAATTGAAGAAAACAAAACCTCTTTGGGAAAAAATAGAAAAACCTTGAAAATTTTAAAATAAGCTTTTAAAAGGGCAAACTTTCAACTATGGAAAAAAAAAACAAGAAATTCACGGGAAATTTAAAAAACCAGAAAAAGGACAAAAAACAGATGATGCTTAAAAAGCAAAAAATTTTAGCCAACCCCCTTTTAAAAATATACCAAAAAGCCAAAATTAAAATTATGGGGGTGAAAACGAGGGCGGGGGGAAAAAAGAAACCCAAGTTAATGAACAAAGTTTTAAGCTCCTTCCAAAATCAGGGGGTAAATTTTTGACCCAAACTGCAGCAAAGGCTATCCATGACTTCCCCCCATAAGCCTTTAGACATGATCATGAAGCTGGGGCAACAACACCCCCAAAACAACCCCCGAAGAGGGCCCGAAGGAAAATTTAAGGGTCGGGAACCGGGTCGTTGATGGGCATCACACAACTGAAAGGGGCCCCTTTTTCCGATTTTTTTAAAAATTGGGAAAAAGACACTGCATTTCTTTTTAAAGGATCTGTGTTCGCGAGTTGAATGATGGGAAAAGCGTGAAGTTTGGGGAATTTTTTATGACATTAGCGCGCCCAAAAAGAGAAACCCATCACGGGGAGGGACCGCCCGGGGAAACCTACCAAGCCAAGGGATGGGGGGGAATTTGACACCAAAATATGGGAATCTGGATACTTTTATTCAGTCAAAATCAGCAAAATAACGGGTTTCTGTTTTAAAATAAAATACCTGATTTTTATATTTAACATGATTTGCACTAAATTTTTTTTTATTAAATTGTGCCTGTTTTTATAAAAAACTCTTTTTCTCTCACACACACTTATTTTCTTTTTTAATTTTTTCATCAAAATTTTTCCATTCCCCCAATTTTTTCTCTCACTCCCCAAAAAAAAGGAAGTTGTTTTAATCCCTTTTTTACAATTTTGACATTTTTTTTCCCTAATATTTTATTTTTTAACACATTCATTGCAAATGTTTAAAACAAAAGTGACCTTGTTATTTTTGGGTTTTATATTGATATGGTTAATGTAAACCTTAGATGCACACATTAATTAGTTTTTTTTTCTTTAAAAATTTTTTTTTAAAAAAAAAACCCTTTTTTGTTACTTTTACCATAAACAATTGGGGACACACCCCTTTATATTTTGTTTTGCTATATTGAATTGGGAATTTTTAAAGCTTAGATTTTAAAAACAGTTTTTTTTTTTGCTAAATTTTTAAAATTCATATTAAATTTTTTTAGCTTTTTCTTTTTTTTTATATTTAGTTTTTGTAGAATTAAAGAATTGTTTTCATAAATTTTTTTTAACATTTGTAAAAAACTTGATTATACCCATTAGTTATTCATTATTCCCTGTTACATTTTCATGATTATTTCCATTTTTTGGTCTTGTAGAATTTGCACTTTTACAAAAAATTCCTTTTTTTCATTTGTAAGAAGAAATTGTTTTTTTACTTTAAAAGTATAATTTCCCTTATTATCTAAATGAATTAAAAAATAATTTTCCCCCTTGTATGTCCCAAAAAAAAGGAGTTTTTCCCGTAATTTTTGTTTTGAAATGACATACATTAATTTTTATTAGTATTTCATATTGATGTTCTAAACGTTATTTTGGAGAAAATTTTTTGTATTTATTTCTTTTATATTTAATTCACTTTCTTTTTTTTCTACCATTTTGTTGTTTCACTATTTGTATTTTACATTTGCAAAAATATTTTTTTTTTTTTTGTTGCTGTTTCACCCCTGAACATAAATGAAACTGTTAAACAAGAATGATTTTAATTTTTTTTGCAGGGGGCATCCCCCATTTATAATATAAGATACCCTTTTCCACTTTAAAAAGACCCAGTCTTAAAAATTTTTTAATTTTAATTTTCAGGGGGCTTAAGGGGGTAGTAAGAAGAGAAAAGATTTTTTAAAACTTTTTTAAAGGGAAAAAAGGCTGATATACTTTGTTTTCAGGAAAAATCATTTTACTAAAAAAAGAAAAAGACATATATATTGACTGGGGTGGAAAAAATGCTTTTTTAAACCATGGGAAAACAAAAGGGAAAGGAGTTTTAATTTCTGGAAAAAAAAAATAGCCCCCCAAAATGGTCATATATGTTCGAAGAAATGGGGAAATTAATTAGCCCTTTAAAATGTTTTTACATTTTAAATTTAAAATTTAACCCTAAAATTTACCCAACCCCTGTAAACCCGGTTCTTTGAGAAAAAAATTTTTTTCAAAATTTATTTCCTTAAAAAAAATGATTTTTTTTTTTTTTTTTTTTTTTTTTTTTTTTTTTTTTTTTTTTTTTTTTATAAAATTAATTTGGTGATTTTAATTTTTGTTTTAGACCCCGGGGTTAGATTAAAAATAACCCATAAAAATATGATAAAAAACATTAGAGCTAGGGAAAAAAAACCCCGCTTGTTTTATTGATACCAGATGTCTGATTTATCCTATAGAGAAATGGGAAACAAAATTGTAAAAAAAAAAAACATTGAGACCATAAATTTCCCTTACAACTGCCAGGTTAGATTTTTCTTACATACTGAGAAATTTTTTAAAATGGATAAAAATTTCAGAAAAGAGTATATTATAGTTTTGTTTTATTCCAAATTTTTTCTATGTTTTTTGTTAATAAAAATTAAAAAATTGGGAAAGGGCTATGGAAATTTTTTTAATTTTCCCTTTTTTTATGATATAGACTTCCATTTTAATTTGGATAAATTAATTAATTCATTAAAATTTTAAAAAGCAATATTGTGTACCTATATATAATTAAAAAATAGATGACAACTTGAAACAATTTATTATAAAATGATGATCTTTTTTTTGGAAAAAACCTTTCTTATGGAAATGAGGTAAAACTTTTTACAATGCAGCTTTTTTAAAAAGAAACAGAATCTAAGTAAAAAAGAAGAATTAATAGAAAAATTATTCAACAGGGAAAAAAGTTTAAAAAGAAAATAAAAAAGGAAAAACTATTACACTTACAAAATGGGAAATTCCCAAACTTTGAGAGTTTAAAAAAAAAAAAAAGGGTTTAATAATAAGAATAGGCTCAAGGATTGAAAATGGTGAAAAAAAAAAAAAAAATTACCATTTTTTGAAAATGATGAGGAAAAAACAATACATGATCAAAAAATTATTTTTTTTGAAACTTGTAATTTTATAAAAAGCTTTATGAAAAAGAGAAGCCCAAAAATCTTATATATGAACTTTTTTTTTAAAAGATACACTGTCAGAAAATTATCTTTTAAGACCAAATAATTTAAAGGACCCCGTGACCTAGAGGAGATATTTTTACCTGAAAACATCAAACTTTTTCAAAAAATGTTTTGGAATTAAAATTGGTCAATTTTTTGTTAGGGGAATTAAATTTTGCTTTTCAAAAAAAGGGGCTTTTTTTCTTTGTTGGAAAATAGGAACCTTTATTTGCATTCCAAAAGATAAAAAAAAAAAACCCTTTTTTAAAAAATTGGGGCCCATTTCTCTTAAATGTTATTTACAAGTAGCATCAGGAAGTATTGTAATAGATTAAAACTGGTTTTTGGGTAAATTAAAACTCAAAAGAAAAAAACTTTGGGTTTTTTTCAAAATAGGGAAAAGTGAAAATACCCCGGGGTTTTTATGATATTATGAAATGACAGAAAACTAAAAAAAACCCCGGTTTATTAAGGGTTATTGATTTTGAAAAGGCCCTTTTATACTTTTTCTTTTAACTTCATTTAAAAAAAAATTGTCTTTCTTCAATTTTGTAATGAAATTTATAAAATTTGGGTCAGGCCCTTTTGGCTGCATAATACTAACACATGTATTCAAAATTTAAAGGATTTTTCCAAATTTTTTTACAGTGGGGCCCTGGTGTAGACAAGGGGGTCCTATTTTTCCCCCTTATTCTTCATTTTATGCACAGAGATTTTTAAAATTAAAGATTTAAAAAAACCCCAAAAAAATAAAAAAACTATTATGATGGGGGAAGAAAATAAAAAACCTCAATTTGCTGAGGTTTTTTTCCCCTTTTTTTTTAAAGGATCCGAACAATCGTTAAAAAAAATGCCCTTAAAGGTTTTTTTTGATTTTTCCTTTTTTTAGGGCTAAAAAAATTAACTTTTATTTAAAAAAAAAAAATAACTTGGATTGGATCATTTAAAAAACAGTACTGCCTTTAAAAAAAAAAATGGAAAAATTTAAAATGGGGGGGAAACACATTTTAGGTTTTGGGAAAATTTTTGATGTAAAACTTGATTTAAAAAATTTGAAAAAAATTTTTTTCGGAAAATTAAATTAAAATTTAAAAAAATTTAATAGTATCCGGAAGAGACGTTAAAAATTACACCCAAAGGGAGAATTTCTGTTGGGAAAATCTTTTTTTTTGCCATTATTTTTCTAATTGTTTCATTAATCTGCCATCCAGATAAGGGAAAAAGATAAAAAACATAAATGATCTTATGTATAAAATTTTTTAAAAGGGATGGGAAAATCAAGAATTTAAAAAATGATGTTTTTTGTTAAAAACTAAAGAAGGGGGACTTTGAATGGTCGATTTAGAAGCTATTTCATAGATTAAAAAACAAATGGTTTTTAAAAAAAAATATTGGAATTCCTTTGGGAAATTTTTTTAAACTAATTTTTTAACAATTTGGGTCTACACAAAATCTTTAACAAGGGGGGGGGTTATATTCGGGCCCTTTCTATGAAAAAAATTAAAAAAGCTTTTTGGGAAAGCGTAATTTAAGGCTTATACTATATTTTTAAAAGTATTAATTTAAAAAACAGAAGATCTCTTGAATAATCCATTTTTTTAAAATAGACTATTTTTGCTAATGAAAACATTTTAATTTTTAAAATTTTATTTTATACAAAGTGTGAATTTGTTAAAGAAAATAGATTTAAAGGCAATTTTTTAAAAAGGGGGGTAAAAGAAAATAAATATAGAATAAAAAATTTTTTTTTTTACAATATCATTCCTTAATAAGGAATAAAACATTTAATCAATAAAAGGAATATTCCTATGCTATTAAAAAAAGAGTATCTATATCATCCATGTTTTAACTGTTACCTTAAAATTTTTGTTATGAATGTTTAAGGGCAATATATGAATTTTTTATTAAAAATGAAAATTTTAAACCCATTTCCCCGTCTAAAAAAGGAAACTTTTTTTTAATAAACGACATAAATTGGAATGAAAATTTAAAAGCTATGTATTTAGATGTACAAAAACATATATACAATGGTTTTTAAACTAAAATTTTAAAATAAAAAAATTTTTGCAACTAATTTTATTCTTTAATTTAAAAAGAAAAATTTTGTCCCGTAATTCATGTAAACTTTTTTTTATGATCAGAGGAAAACACTTATGCACCCTTTTTTGTGGGAAAGGGTTTTTTTATTAAACTTTGTTAGATTTCATAATGATATTTTAAAAAATAACAAATTAGAAAAAAGTTTAAAAATAAATAATTATTTTTAGGCTCAGAAGGGTAGTACAAAATGAAAAATGATAAATTTTTTTTTTTAGAATTTAAAAAATACCTATATTTAAGGGAAAAAAAAAAAATCATCCCCCCCAAAAATAGGAAATGAAAATTTAAATTTTAAAATTTTCATACAGCATTTTTAAGGAGGTTTTTATCGACAATTCCCAAAAACCCCAAAAAATTTGGGCAATTATAAAAACTATTTATTAATTCATAATTTCTATGTACCTGTAGGGTTTTGTTTATTTCCCAACAAATTCTAATAAGTAAAATGGTTTATTTGTTTTTTTCCAAAATGTCAAAAATTTACAAAACAAAAAAAAAATCAAAAATTTTTTAAATTAAAAGTGAAATTAATATGTTTATATTACGGGCAAAAATTATTTAAAAATATATTGTATTTTTTTAAAAGTAAGGTGGGTGCAGGGTGGTTCCCCCACCCGTGGGCACCTATGGAAAGGGGGTAAAAAAGTTTTTAAAAATAAAAAAAAAAAAAAAAAAAAAAAAAACCTAGAGTTTTATCAAGATGTGGGAAATTTGGGAAAACCCCCATATTAAATTTTAATTGAACAGTTTTTTAAAACAGATTTCCCGATGAATGTTTCTTTATTTTAGCATAAAAAACTTTATTAAGGTTAAAATATTCATTTTTTTCCCTTTTTTGTTACGGCTTTCCCCCAAACCTTCGGAAAAAGTATAGGGTTTTTTATGTTTCTTTTTCTTTTTATTTTTTTCCTCATTTTTCCCAAACCCAAACCAAAAAGTTAATTTAGTTGTTGCCAGTGTCTGAGCAAAATGAAAAATTAAAAAATTTCCCCCGACAAAAAAAAATTTTAAAATTTTTTTAAATTTTATCATTTTAAATTTTCAATTTACGTTAAAAAACGTCAGATTTTACCCTCAGCAAAAAAGAAAAAAAATTTTTCGCCCCTCTGGAGCCTTTTTTTTTTTGTCGTTTTTTTCTTTATTTTTTCACAGAAAAAAAGTATGTTTGGGGTAAAAGTGCACCTTTTTCTTTCAAATTTTTAAAATTTGAAACATTTAAGAATTTATGGGAAAACCGAGGGTTTTGAACTTTGGTCCTAAAAAAATTTTAAAGTTACAAAGGGGGTTTTGAGGAATTTTGAAGCATGGGAAAAAAAAAAGCTATTTTGGCCCCGGGGTCTAAATTTTTTTTTTTGAAAAATTACCTTTTAAGTCCGTGTAATGACGTCATTTAAAAAGGGGAAAAATCCTATTTTTTCCCAAAATTTCTCTCGCTCTGACATCATTTCATTTTTGAGGGCAATTAAATAAATTGAAATTGGGAGTGATAAAAAAATTTCCTTTTTTACATTCTTTCCCTTTTTCAATTTTCTTGGCGTATATGACGTCATATTTGACGTCAGCTTCAAAAAGGGGGTTTTTCGCCCCTCTAGAGCCCTTTAATTTGATCCGATTATCTTGATATTTTTTCCCGAAAATGTATTTTAGGGGGTAGAAGTGCACCCCTTTGCATTTGAATTTCCAAATTTTGAAAAAATTTTAAGTTTTTAAAAGGCAATACCCAAATTTCAACTTTTGGGGCCCAAAAAATAAAAATTTAAAATGTTACAAAGCCCCTAATGCTTAGAAGCATGGGAAAATTGGGAAACATTTGGCATAGAGGTTTACATTCATTTTCCCGCATTTTTTTATTTTGGTCCCTGGGTTTTGACGTCAACAAAAAGATAAAAAACTTTCCCTTTTTTAAAAATTTCTTCGCTTTTAGTATTATGAATTTTGAGTCCCGTCCTTAAATTTAAACTTCGAATTGATTTGGTTAAGTTTTAAAAAAAATTGGGTTTTCATACTGCCAAAAAAAAAATTTTTCACGTGGTTATGGGAAAAAAAACCCTCATGCAACAAAAGCAAGAAAATTTTTTTTAAAAAAACATATAAAATCGCCCAAATTTGACCAATGAATTTAAATTTTCAAAAATATCGAAAATTATCCCTTTTATAAGGTTTTTCAAAATTTTAAGTAATTTCGTCAAACATGCGGATATTCATGTTTGATGGAAAGCCTACTTGAAAACAAAACCTTTCGCATTCTCGAAGATATTTTTTTTTTGGGTTAATAACGTTTTGCTGAACATTTCCCTTTCAAAAAAAAAGATATTTTTTTTTTAGTTTTCCCTTTATTTTTACGTCGTTTAAATTAAAAAACATTCCTTTCAATATGTATTCGCGCTCTAAACGTCCGAGTTTGATGCCAATCTTAAAACATACCCTTTAAGGGAAATTTTTTTTGTGTCACTTTTTATGACAACAATTTATTTGTAACAACATATTTAAAAAAGATAAAAGATTGGATTATTTAAAATTTGAAAGTAAAAAATTTCCGTACCTTAGGATGCGCAAAAAATCCAGAAAAATTTTAAATATTACTTACAAATGACTTTTTCCCTGTTTTTCGTAAAAAGGGCTAATTTTTGGGAAATCTATTAATTTAAGAAAAAAGTTAAATGGTATTGGGTTTTATTGGGCCAAGATCCCATTGTTTTTTGCAGGAATGAGTGCCTGCGTTGAATAGTGGGAAATTTTGATACGTTTTTAGAAAAAAAGTCGCATTTACGAAGAATTATTTTTAATTTTAAATTTGAGCCCGAAAAACCCTTTTCGGATTTCTTATTGCATTTTTTACACGGCCTTTCCCCAAACCTGAAGAAAATGACAAAAACATGTAATTCTACCTACCGATTTTTTATGTTTTCTAAATTTATAACCCGGTTTTTTTTTTCTAAAACTGTAAAAAAAAACAAATATAATAAGCAAAAGAATAGTTTTAAAAATTTTTAAAAACGTTTATAAAAGTTAAAATTTCATGGGAAAAAAAAAGTATTTTCATTTATTTTTCTTAAACCCCGGGCCCTTTTTTTCCCCCGTATTTTTTCCAAAAGTAAAAAAAATCAAACAATTTAAAGGTTTTAAAGTCATGGATTTCAAAATGTTTTTTCTTCTTTTTCATTCAGTTGGGGTCAAATTGCAATGAATATTTGTTAAGTAAAAATGCTTACGAAAGAAAAAGTATTAAATAGAGAACAAAAAATTTTTAAAACGGGTTCCCCGTTTTCATATTTCTCCTTGACCTATTTTTTTCGGCGCGTTGACTCATTTTTGTACTAATTTTTCAATGAAATCTTTTGTAGCCCATATGGCCGAGATGCGTGCATTGTTTTTACATTCCTTAAAAAAAGTGCCCGTCCCCGATTTTTTTGGGAATTTTATAATTTCACAGCGAGGATACATTACAGTGTCAATTTTTTTCATATAGTGCAAAATTGAAATTTTACAAATCTCCAAGGGGGGCCCTGGGGGGGGGAAAAAAAATGCATACGTCCAAAACAAAAACATGAAAAAATCCCTAGTATGTTTGCGGGAGCAAGGGCATATATTTAAAAAAGGCAGAATGTATGTACATTTTATTTACACCCCAAAGGGGGCCAGTAAGACAAGCCGGTTTGCCTCATCGTTCCCTTAATGTAAAAAGTAATTTTTGAAAATTTATGTATTTTTTTTGTTTCTGGGGGTACAAAAAAAGGAAAATTTTTTGTTAACAGAATTTTTTAAAAATTTTAGATAAACATCGTTGTTTAAAAATAGAAGCAACAACAATATAAACCCTTAACCACCACATAAACAACACAATGCGGGTTTTTTTTTTTTGTTTTGTTTTTTACCCTTTTTTCAGAAGAACCAAATTTTAAGATTGGGTTGCTATCTCGACCATAAAATGTTTCCCTAAGTTAAAAAAAATTTAAATTTAAAAGGGGAAATGTACATGAGCATGCAGTATGTGTGGGTTAAAGTTGAAATTACAATTTCC
The DNA here is from genome assembly GCA_021229015.1 of Solen grandis. Taxonomy (NCBI): domain Eukaryota; kingdom Metazoa; phylum Mollusca; class Bivalvia; order Adapedonta; family Solenidae; genus Solen; species Solen grandis. The sequence goes on along the minus strand of CM037789.1, from coordinate 56,876,296 downwards.
AGAGTATTTCAAATTCCCTTTGGGGGGGAAACATTTAGACACATTGAAAAGAACCCTTACCCGAAAAATAAATTTTTGTAATAAGAAAGTTTTGTTTTTTCAAGCGTTTTTGCTAATTTACGCCCTGTCATTTGGGAAATTTTATAAAAAAAAGCATGGATTCGGGAAAAATCACTAAACCTTTTCAAGTTTTAAACATTTCCCGGGAACATGAGATTTTTTTTGCAAACTTTCCCCAAACGCTAGGTCAAAAAAATGCGACCCAAAAGCAAGGGGTTATCACTAAAGGCAACTAATACCCCCCCATTTCCCCCTGGGTTTTTTTTTTATTGACCATGAAAGAAGAGGGCCCCAGAGTATCATTTTGCCTAATTAAAACAATTCAGGCATTTTATTTTCCTTGTAACCCTTTAGCAACTTTGTTCAAAATTTTATATACTTTAAATTTTCAAGAAAACTGTCAATCATCCCTTTTTGCAGACCCCATTTTCAAGGGAAACAAATTTTTTTAAGCAATGTTAGTAAACAAAAAAATTTTGCCCAATAAATTAAATTTGACTAAATTGTTTGATAGAAGAATTTTAAAAGTTTTATAAGAGAAGTCCCATTTTTCCCCCGGGATAAACTTTTTTTAAGCAATTACGGTTTTGAGCACATTGGGGGTTTACCATTTTTTTTCAAATGACATGAAGTTTTTGGGCTTTTGGGGGGGGTAAAAAAATATTTTGAAATGTTCGGGACCCAAAAATAAAAAGGGAAATGGGGGCGAGCCCCTGCATTTCCCCATAAGTTTTTAAAAAGTATTTTTTAAATTTTGTTTGGCACTAAGAGGTACCGTTTCCCTCAAAAGATAAATTTAAAATTTTCCCTTTAGGAGGGAATTTTTAAATTTCCCGTATAGAATATGAGGAAATTTGCCGACCTCTTAGGGGGCCCCTTTTTTTAAGGGGTCAATTTTTTTTACTTATGGGAGAGCACTATAATGAAACCTTTTTTGCCAAAAAGACCCTTAAATTCTTACTATTTTTGGGTTTTTTGAAAGGGGAAAAAACTTTTAAAATTTATAAAATAAAATTCTGTTGGTTTCCTGGCAACAAGAGTTCTAAAAGGATGAAATTCATTTTTTTCGTTTTGGTGAAAGGGGTACCCAAAACATTTGATGCTAAGTTTCAACAATTTCTACCCCCCGGTTTCAGAGGAATGTCTTAAAAAAAATTGATGACGACGCAAAACGGGGGACGCAAGGGACCCAAAACCCACATTGAGATGTTGTGCTCAGGGGAGCACGAAAGGTTTTTGTGCCCTTTATATGACCTGGGTATACAAATTGGGGGGTGATGAAAAGTTTTCATGCACTAATACATAAAAGCCAAATGATTTCGGGTAAGTAATCAAGGAAATGAATTGAATAATATTTGAAAAGAACAAAAAGGAGTTTTTTCCGTTAAAACAGCCCACTAGACTATTCCAAAAACTTATTTTTGGCGGGTTTACTTTAAAACAAAAAGTAAAGTTTAAAAGGGGGCTTTAAATTTTCTAAAATTTAAACACCAATCTTAACCCGGCGGGACTTTTTAAATTTTTTAAAATTTTAAATATCGGGATTTTGTTTTCTTTTTATAATTCGATCTTTTCAATCATCATTGGCGTAACATGCGACCATTTACTCAAAAAGTATCACAATTCACTTTAAAACGCGGCTTCTTCCTGAAAAAACAATCGGTCTTTAAACCCAACTAAATGCCCATTTACTTTTCTTTCTGCAAATTTAATGTTTTCATAATTAGCCCTTTTCGAAAACATGAATAAGTATGTTTGAAAAACGTAATCACTTAACTTTTTGGATTTTTTGCCAGTTAAGGACGGCATTTTTATTTATTTAAAATTTTTAATTATAAAATCTTTGATCTTTTTAATTAGTTTGCTTACACATCATTTGTCAAAAAAGTTACAACAAAAATTTCCCTTTAAAGGTATGTTTAAAGATTGCATAAAAACTTATGACGCAGGAGCGCAAATTTACGTATGAAATGAATGTTTTTAAAAATTTTTTATCGAGTCTAAATTAGTGACTAAAAAAACATATCTTTTTTGCAAGGCATGATCAGCTAAGTTTATAATCAAGAAAAAATATCTTGAGAATGCGAACGGTTTGTTTTCACATTTTCAGTAGGCTTTCCCCATCAAAATGAATAACTGCCATGTTTATGACGTAATCACTTAAAAATTTTTAAGACTTTGAACGAATAAGTTTGACTTTTCTAAAAATTTTTAAGTTCATTTTTTAATTTGCGATTTTATATGTTTTTTTCAAAAAATTCATGTTTAAGTATGCATGACGTTATATCCGTGACAAAACAAACATTTTTGCAGTATGCATCACTTAAATTTTTAACTCATCAATTTGAAGATATAAAAGTTGATTTTAAATTCTAAACCCAGAGCGAAAGAAATTTTAAAAAGATTTTTTTTTGTCTTTTTGTGACGTCAAAACCCACGTGACAAAAGAGAAAACATTCAAAAAATAGAATGAAAACTTTTTTGTGATATCTGCCCAAATAGTTTGTGACGCATCGGGGGGCTTTGAAACATTTAAATTTTTTTTACTTTTTGCCCAAAGTTCGAAACTCGTATTGCCTTTAATTTTTTATCTTTTCAAATTTGGGGAAAAATTTAAAACCAAGGGGGAAATATACATCCCAAAATAATCTTTTTTTAAAAAAAATCAAGATAATGGACCAATATTGAAGGCTTAGACGCGAAAAAACTTTTTTAAGCTGACGTCAAATCGACTCAATGACGCCAATGAAAATTTTAAAAGATTGAATGTAAAAAAAGATACTTTTTTATCACTGCATTTCAATTTCATTAAAATTTTACCAAAAGTATGGCCCGAGGAGAGAAATCTTTTAAAAAATAGGATTTTGTCCTTAAAGACGTCTAACCCCGTGATTAAAATGAAAAACTTTTTGAGAAAAAAAAGTAGACCCCTGGGGCCCAAAAAGCTGCCAATATTCATGTTTATTCACCACCTTTTTTAACTTAAATAAAGTTTTTGGGCCCCAAAATTTTGAAACCGGTTTTGCCCTAAATTTTAAATTTTTTTGAATTTAAAAATTTGAAAGATTTAAAGGGGCACATCACATATAACTCTCTTTGTGAATTCAAAAGGTAAAAAAAAAAAAAAAAAGGCTTTAGAGCGCGAAAAAACTTTTTTAAGTGACGTCAAAATTTAGTCATTGACGCCAATAAATTGAAAATGATTTAAGTATAAAAGATACTTTTTTTTCACTGAATTTCAAATTTCATTAAAATTGACTCAAAATGTTTGGCCAGAGGAGAGAAATCTTTTAAAAAAAAAAGGTTTTGCCATTTAAAAGACGTTAAACCCCGGACTTAAAAGAAATCTTTCGAGAAAAAAAATAGACCTCTGGGCCCAAAATGTCCAATATTCAACTTTATCTCATCCCAAACCTTTTTAACATTAAAAAATAGTTTTAGGACTAAATTCGAAAATCGGTTTTTTTCCCTAAATTCTTAAATTTTTCGAAATTAAAAAATTTTAAAGCGGGTGCAACACTTAACAAAAATTTCTTGAAAAATTTTAAGGGGAAAATATAAAAAAAAAAAGGCTCTAGAGCGCGAACAAAATTTTGAGCTGACGTCAAATCGAGTATATGACGCCAAGAAAATTGAAAATGATTGAAGTTAAAAAGTACTTTTTATGCGGCAATTTCAATTTTTAAAATTGATCAAAAAATTTTGTGCCGAGCGAGAGAAAACTTTGAAAAAAGGATTTTGTCCATTAATGACGCAAACCCCGTGTTAAAAGGGAAAACTTTCAGAGAAAAGAAAGAGCCTTGGGCCAATAAGCTCCAATTTTTTGCTTTTATTCCCTCATAGCCCTTTTTAACATTTTAAAATTTTTAGGATAAAATTTGAAATCGGTTTTTCCCCAAAAATTTTTAAATTTTCGAAATTAAAAATTTTAAAAAACGAGGGGACATCTACATCATAAAAAACATCTTTTGTGAAAAAAATTTAAAGGAAAATATAAAAAAATAAAAAAGGGTCTAGAGCGCGAAAAAAAACTTTTGAAGGACGCCCCAAACTGACGTATTGACGCCAAAAGAAAATTGAAAATGATTGAATGTATAAAAAGATCTTTTTTATCACTGAATTTCAATTTCATTAAATTGACCCAAAATGTATGATGCCAGAGGGAAGAAATTTTTTTGAAAAAAATAGGGGTTTTGTCCCAAAAAGACGCATAACCACGTGACTTAAAATGAAATCTTTCGAGAAAAAAAGGACCCTTTTGGGGCCCAAAAAGCTGCCAATATTCATGCTTATATTATCAGCACCTTTTTAAATTTAAATAATGTTTTGGGTAAAGTTCGAAACTCGGGTTTTTCCATAAAATTTTTAAATTTTCGAAATTAAAAATTTGAAAGACGAGGGGGCACATCTACATAAAAAAACAAAATCCTGTAAAAATTTTCAAGGAAATTTAAAAAAAAAAATAAAGGCCCGAGCGCGAAAAAATTTTTTTAAAGGGGCTGAGGGTAATTGACTTTCAATGTCGCCAATAAAAATTGAAAATTTTTAAATTTGTATAAAGTACTTTTTTTTCGCGGAAATTTAAATTTTCAAAAAATTGATAAAAAGGGGGTTTGACCCAGAGCGAGGGGAAATCTTTGAAAAAATGGGATTTTGTCCATTAAATGACGTCTTTCCCTGGCCCTTAAAAAGGGAAAATTTCTTTTCAGAGAAAAAAGAAGACCCGGGCCCAAATTTAAGCTGTCCTTTTTTCATGCCATCTCTCAGTACCCCTTTGTAACAAAATAATGGGTTTTAGGACCAAAGTTCAAAACCCTTTTTTTGGGCCAAAAAATTTCTTAAATTTTTCAAATTTTAAAAAAAATTTGAAAGTTTGGGTTGCACTTCTACTTCTTTACTCGGGGAAATTAGGGCCAGCGAAATTAGGGGGCCCTTTGTAACTTTAAAAACCCTTTTTGGCCCAAGTTCAAAAACTGGGTTTTGGGCCATAAAATTTCATTTTTTTTTCGAATTTGGAAATTGAATGCCGGGGGCCCAAAACATTTTTCGGAAATATTAAAAAAAATGGGCCGAATTGAAGGCCTAGAGTGCAAAACAAACCTTTTTAAGCGGACGTAAAAAATTTGGCGTCTTTGACGTCATAAATTTTTAAAAACACTGTTTTTAAAAAATTTTTTATTTTTTTGTCGGGGCAATTTAATTTTCATGTTGCTTGGCCATTGGCAACATTTTAAAAATAAACTATTGATTTGGGTTTGGAAAAATTAAAATAAAACCTTTTTCCATTCGTTGATACAAATGATTGGACTTTCTGTTTAACATGAAAAATTTAAAGTTTAAAATTCCGTTAAAAAGAATATTTTAAATTTCCCCTCCCTTTTTACTTTTTTTTCGAAAGGGCTTCTCACATAAAATTTTTTTAAATTTTTAACCCATATTCCAAAAAAAAAAATGGGGCCCCCAACCCGGTGGGGCAAAAATTTTTCCCTTTTTCCCACACCAAGCAGAATTTTGGGTCCAAGAAAAAAAAAAAGACTTTGGTTAAATAAATGTGGGAATATTTGTTTTGACCTTTAAAGCAAAAACTTACATTTTGAGTTTTTTGTCTTGCTTGCCCACTAAACAATTCATGCAAGAAAGACGATGAAAGAAAAGAATTAATAAAGTTACCTTCCCTGATCCAAAATTTTTTTTCTTTAGTTTTTAATTTTTGGGTTAAAGAGAACGGGAATTTTCCCCACTCTGCATCACCCCCTGACTATATAATCCCTTTTAAAAAATTTTTTAAAAAAGTTTTTCGGGGTCGCGGGTTTCCCTTTTTTGCCAAAATTTTCATATTTCCTTTTACAAGAGCAACCAAAATTTTTAGTCAAAAAACAAAAAAAAAATTGGTTTGTTTTAATCTACTTATTGCCATCAGCCCATATACCAAGTTTCCCAAGTTATTTGCTTATTTAAATAAATTTTATCAGGGGACCCTTTTTGCCATTTTTTCATTTATTTCCTTTTAACAAGCCAACATTTTTAGTTAAGAACAAAAATAAAAAAACGGCATAAACGACACATTGCCATTAGTCATATACCAAAATTTCATCCCAAAATTTGATTGCTTAGATATTTTTTGTTTTTTTGCGAGATCCCCTTTTTTTCCATATTTTCACTATTTCCCTTAACATAGCAACAACAATTTTTGTTAAGAACAAAAATAAAAAAAAACGGCATTTTTCGACACTTTGCCCTCTTTGGAATTCCAAAAAATTTTCAAGGGGCGGGGTTAGTTAAAAAAGTTATCCCCGGGTCCCATTTTTGCCCAATTTTTCCCATTTCCGTTCCATACCCAAACCCCAATTTTAATGAAGAACAAAATTTTAAAAGACGTGCATTTTAATACACAGGCATCTATCATTAAACCCCAAATTTCAAAAAGTTAGCTTTTTTTGTTATTAAGTTACGCGGGGTCCAGATTTGGGGGGACAAAAAGACGGGCGGACGACGGGCGGCGGGAAAACGGGGGGGGCAAACCTAAAGGGCCCCCCCGGGTGTGAACTCCGTAGGGGGCTAATTTTAAACTTTTTTTTGATTTTGCTTTTTTAATAATTGGGAAATTTTTTCAAATTTTTGGTACCAAAATTTAAAAGGCCGGGAAAACCATTTTAGCTTTTTTTGGGTTTAGTTTTATAAGGGAAATTTTAAATATAAACAAATTTTAAAATTTAAACCCCTTAATTTCATATCAAAAAATTTTTTTTTTTTTTTCGGGGTACGTCGCGGGAAAAGAAAAATAAATGTACCATGCAATAGAAGGGGCCCACGCGTTTTAGCCTCGGAGTAAAATTCAAAAAAACCCCTTGTTTTTTACGATCGAGACGCTGTTTTTACCCCAAAGTTACTAAATTTTTTCGCTTTTAGGAAGGGTAGGTCGCACATTCAGGATTTTTACTTTCCGTTTTATAGGGCCCTTTCCCCATTAAAATGTGTCAAAAGGTTATCAAATCCTGTTGGAAATTTGGGCTGGAAACTAAAAATTTTTTTAAAAATTTGTTTAAAAAAATTTATTTAATCACGGCAAAAAATCAAATTGTTAAAGGGGAGCCCCCCCGAAAACCCCGGCCCCCCCTTTTCCCTCAGGCCCCAAATTTTTCCCCATTATCCCGTTTTCAACCCTTTTTGATCCGGTTTCAGGGTGAATTTCACCCCATAGGCACGATTGGAAACCACTTGACAAAAACGGCTGATTTCCCGAAGGGGTTTCGGGCCCCCCTAACGTCGGAAAGGTTTGGGCCCACCTCTCCGGGGCCATTCCCAATCCGTTTGGGGCTTTGGTTAAAGAACAAACGAATGATTCAGACAAAAGAAAAGGGGCTTGAGGATAGGGAATCCCACTTTTTTCGCTTTTCGTGTCGTAGCGCTGTTTGATCTCAAACGGGGGCCATAATTTGGCACTGGGGTTTAACCCCCGGGATTACAGACAAAAATTTGCTTGCAGGTCTTGAACGGATGACATGGTTTATTTATTTTTTTTCAAACGTTCCCCCAAATTTAAACCCTCGGGGATCTCAACTGGCAATTAAATTACATTGGACTTTAAAAATATATTTTCACATAGGTTATCTTTATCAAAATTTGGAAATTTGCTTGTACAACATTTATCGATAAGCAACAATAAAGGCGGGAAAATTTCCAAAGTTTCAACAACGGTCCCAAATTACATGTGCAAAACGCCAAAGGATTAGGGGGAACCAAACTGCAAAAGTTTTTCATAAGTAACGTAAATAAAAAAGTTTGACAAAACATTAAATCATTGTCAACACTTTTTTAGTTTTTTTGTTTTTTTGTTGGGTTTAACGTCCCCCCGACAGGGATTTCAGTCATTTGAAGCGATGTCTACCCTTTAAAGCAGGGGTTTTGTGCGGCCCCCACTTGGCCCGATCACGCCCTTGACTTTTGGGGGATGAACCCCACCCCGTCACCTTTTTAACCCGATACCCGGGGCCCCCAGTCCTGCAACTACCCCTTTTAGGTAAGGTCCCTAACAGTACCATTTTTTTTCGACTTTGGGATCGAACCCCCCGACCCCCCGCTCCCGAGGCGGACGCTCCAAACCCCTCGGCCCCCGGGAACGGTACCCCCTTTTAGCTAGTAAATAAACATATGAAAAAGTTTTTTTTCCAAAATTTTTTTTACTAAATTTTTTTTTGTAAATTACATTTCCGAAAAAAAGCTTCAGGTTTAAATTAAACGAAAGGAAAGGGTTTTTTTATGAAAAATTTTACAATTGGGGTTTTTAAAAGTATTTTTTATGTAACTCCGTTTTCTTTACAATTTTAAAAAATCTTGGGGCCAAAAAAAAATTTTCTTAAAATTCTCTACTTTTCCCTTTGGGTTTAAATTTTAAACCCTATTTCAATGATTTTTTAAAATTCAAGCCGGAAAAACTCTGAAGGGGCGGCCCGAACGCAGAAACTTAGGGTTTAAATTTTTTTTTTTGTGGAATTTTTCCTTTGACTTTTATCAATTTTTAAAAACTTTGGTAAACCCAAAATTTTTGGGCCCTTTAAAAATTTCCTTTTTCTTGCTTTAAAATGTTGGTTATTTAATATGGGGTTTTTAAAATTTTTTAAAACGGGTTTAATCTTTTTAAAGAAAAAAAACGCTGAAAATTTTACAGTTTAAATTCTTATTTTTTATGTAACTTCCTTATACTTGGGGGCAGTTTCAAAACTTTGGTACCAAAAAATCGGGTTTAAAAACTCAACCTTTCACGCTTTACTATAGGAATAAATTTTAATTTTTTTTTGAGTTACAAGTCTTAAACCCCGGGAAAAAAGAAAAAATTTTCCCCCAAAGCTTTATGCCGAATTCGTTTTTCCCTTTTCCCTTGAACTTAGGTCAAAAATTAAAAAAGGGAAAACTTCAAAAAAAACGGCCAAACATGCTCTACAAAAAATATTCTTTTCAATTTTAAAAACAAAGGGTTTTCTGGTATAAACTGTTTTAAACACACGGGGGGTTTCCAAATTTTTTATTTTTTCCTAACTAACCCTTTTTAACCCCGGTTTATTTTAAACCCAAAAAATAATTTTGAAAGGTCCTTTTTAAGCACACAAATTTTTGCAAGTTCCCGATAGAATTTTTCCCCTTTTTGAGAATTTAAAAGGGCCCAGAAAAACCCCAAAAATTTTTATATATAACCCCGACCTTTGGGGTTTTCCCGGAACGGAATTTTGAAGGGTTTCCCCTTAAAAAACTAATTTTTGCATCTTCAGAACCAAAAATTTTAAGTTAAAACCCCACAAAAAAAAACCCCAGGGCTTAAAAAACCGTTGTTTTAATACAAACGGGTTTTTTTTTGGGATTTTTAAGTCAGGGGAAAGTCCCTTTTTGGGCTCAACCCCCCCCCTTTTTTGAATTTTAAAGATGACATAGGACTAAAAATTCAAAAAAATTTTCAGTTTTTTAGCTTTTCTGGGAAGCGATTTTTTTACCATTTTAAAATTTGGGGGCGTCATTTGTTTGTTTCTTGGATTCGCTTTTAAAAAACCCCTTTGGGCTTTTCGAATTTTTAAAACGGGGCAGCATGCCAAAATAATTAAATATATACCTTTGGGATTTTTTTGGTTTAAATTTGGTTTTTTAACCAAGGTGTAACCGCGGGAAAAAACTTTTGTAAATTTTTTCGGTTTTTTTTGGGCATATGATGTCACTTTTTAGTGGAAACAATTCAGATCGGAAAGGGGGGGGCCCAGGGAGCTGGGCACCCGGAAAAAATTTTAAGACCCCATCCCAATTTTAAAATTTGTTAATTTTCAAAACCCCAAAAGGAGGAAAAAAAATAAAGGGAAAAAAAGAAAAAACCCGATTTTTATTTTTTGATAGGGTTTATGGGCTTCTGTACATTTGTCAAAAACTGAAAGCCCAAGAAAGTAAAAAGGGTATCAAATTTCTACTTTTAACAGGGTTTTGTAGAGCCATAACTCCATAAAATTTTTAAAAATAAAAAATGGGAAAATTGGAGGGTATGGGAAAAGTGATGAAAATTTATTTTTTTTTTTTGTTGTTTTTTTTTTTGTTTTTTAAAATTTTTATTTTTAAAATTGGGCCTTTTCTTTTAATTAAAGTAAAAAACAAATTTTTTGTAAATTTTTTACTTTCGATTTTCCCAAATTCGGTTTTTTCCCTTTTTTGGGTTTTCAAGATATAAACAATGATTGAACTTAACATTTTTATCAAAATGGAAATGACATTGTTCACAGGATCAAATGCTACACCTTCAATAAGAATTCATGCAAATCAAACAAGAAATAAGGCCTTCAGGTCTAAAAACCGTTTAATTTCAACAGAAAAAAAAAACTTTGGCCTTATGAGATCACATGATGTCATATGACGGTCACCTTCTCTGAATATATAGAAGACTTGGAGACTTATACTGAACTTTGACGTCAATGCCTCTAATCTTGGATTTGCCATAAAACCTTTGCCTTTTCGAATTAAAAAAATGGACAACGGTTAGAGAGTAACATACACATTCTGTGAAATTTTGATGAAAATCCGTCCAGAAAAAAATGTCTGTAGACCGCGTACAAATTCCGACCATAAATGACGGCTGTAGAGCGTAAACACCATTTTTCACTATTTTTAACTGTGACGTCATATGACGTCATAGGGTGCTGAAGATGCTTTGTTTAAAAGCGCATACTTTACTGTCATAACTCTGAAATATTCATTATTCTGAACAACTGGCATCATGTCGAAATCATTGCCCTAAAATAAAAATTAAAAAGTATGCTTATGACGTCACATAACGTCATATGACGTCACGACTCAAAATATTTGTAGAAATTCTGCAGAACTGCAAAACTGTGTAAGTTTCAACTTTCTATCTCATCCTGAAGCTCTTTAATCCTAAAATGAAATTTTCGGTCCTATGTTCGAATCTTATTTCAGCCACAGAACTTAGGTCTTTCGGAATTTCGGTTAGCTGACAGGATATGCACACCTTAGTTTCAAGATGTACCATCTGTGAAAATTTGAAGACAATCCGACCATAAATGACGGCTGTAGAGCGCGAACATCATTTTTCACTATTTTTAGCTGTGACGTCATGTGACGTCATAGGCTGCTGATAATCATTGAAATCAAAATTTCCTCACGTGACTAATAAAACCCGTAAAATTTCATCGTCTAGGACTATTGCAACATATTAAAATAAGCGTTTAGTTAGGAAGAAGAAAAGAATTTAATAATAATAATAAAATTTACGTCAAAGTGAAGTCATATGACGTTTATTTTCAAATAATTGTTAGACACCCAGAGACCTACTAACTGACAAAATTCAACTTTCTATATCAAATAGGACAGATTTTATAAGCATTTAAAAATTGACGTCCTTGGTTCGAATCTTTGATTTCCCCCATTTGATGCTTGGACTTTTCGAATTTTGAAAAAACGGACACCGGTATTTCACAATAAGAACGTAATTTTACACATTCTGTGAAATTTGATAAAAATCGGCCATAGATAATGGCTCTGGACCGTGTACAAACTTTCGTAGTCAATTTCAAATGTGACGTCATATGACGTCATAGGCTTCTTAAAATCATTGAAATCGAATTTCCAGCGTATGAATCATGTGCCCTAAAAATTTTCATTGCCCTTCGACAATTCAACATATAGAAATAATCTTGTTAATTAGAAAACATTATATAATATAATGACGTCACGTGACGTCATATGACGTTTATTTTCAAAAATGTTTAAACTCCAGAGACCTATAACTGACCCAAAAATCACTTTTCTATCTCAAATAGGACCGATTTTATAAGCATTTAAAAATTTACGACCTTGGTTGAATTTTGATTCGCTATAGAACCTTGGACTTTTCGAATTTTGAAAAAAGGACACGGATGCACAATAGAACTTAATATACACATTCTGTGAAAATTTGATAAAAATCGGTTCATAATCAATGGCTGTAGACCGCGTACAAACTTTGTGTTGCATATTTCAAGTGTGACGTCATATGACGTCATAGGCATTCTTAAAATCATTGAACTCAGAAATTTCAGCATTTGAAGCATATGTCCTTAAATTTTCATTGCCCTTCGACAATTTCAACATATAGAAATACCCTTGTTAATATTAGAAATACATTATCATATAATGACGTCACGTGACGTCATATGACATTTATTTTCACAAAATGTTTAAACTTCTAGAGACCTATATACTGACTAAATATCAACTTTCTATCCTACATAGGACAGATTTTATAAGCATTTAAAATTTACGACCTTGGTTCGAATCTTGGATTCGCTATAGAACCATGGACTTTTCGAATTTTGAAAAACGGACACCGTGATGCACAACTAGAGCCTAACATACACATTCTGTGAAATTTTGATGAAAATCGGTCCATAAATAATGGCTGTAGACCGCGAACAAATTTTTTCACCTGACGTCAAATCTGACGTTATGTGACGTCATATGAATATGAAATTCATTGCATTCGAAAGATCATGGTTTGAAATATATGCCATAAAATTTTCTTTGTTCTGGGCCATTGGCAACATACCGAAATTAACACAAATACAAGAGGAAGAAAAAAAAGAATAAGAATAAGAATAACTAGATGTCATTCGTGAAAACGAATGATAGGACTTTCTGCAAACTGTGTTAATGCAAAAAGCAGGGATGGAGTTTTATGTAATGACTCACCTTGGTAGATTTCTGTTCATCTGAACAAAATTGACATTAATTCCCAAAAATTTTTTGTGCAAGATAAGAACTAAATATTGTCTGTGAAGTCACATGAGTCATATGTATCATAAATCTAAAAATTTTGTTTTAAATTCTGCAGAACGCAAACGTTTAAGTTTCAACTTTCTATTCATCCTGAAGTCCCTTTAAACCTAAAAAAAAATTTTCGGCCCTTGTTCAAATCTTATTTCACCCACAGAACTTCGGTCTTTGGAAATTTCGGTTAGCTGCCAGGATATCCCACACCTTTGATTCAAAGATGACCATCTGTAAAAATTTGAAGAAAATCCGACCATAAATGACGGCTGTAGGGCGCGAACCCCTTTTTTTCACTATTTTTAGCTGTGGGGCATGTGACGTCATAGGGTGGAAAATCAAAAAAATTTAAAATTTCCTCACGTGATAATAAGCCAAAAAAATTTATCGTCCTAGGACTATTGAACAATAAAAAAAAGCTTTTTAGTTAGGAAAAAGGGAAAAGGAAAATAATAATAATAAAAAAAAAAACTAGATGAAAATTTTTTTTAAACCCAAATGAAAGGACTTTCTGCAACTTGCTTTATATAGTTTTATAAAAGGGGGGGAACAAAAAAAGATAATCTGCCCAAATTTGGAAATTTTTATCCCCTCTATTTCAAATTAAAATAGCACAAATAAAAACATTCTGTGAATTTTAAAAAAATTTCCGCCCATATTTTGGACATGTAGTTTACATAAACATTTTTTACTATGTAAAAGCCCTAAAAGAAAAAAGAAACAGTGTTAAATGAAAATTTCAAAACTTTCATACAATGAATTTTATCACTCCAGTCTTTTTGTCCCCCTTTTTTAAAATTTTGTCATTGGGAAAGGGGAAATATTGAATATTTGTTTAGTGCTTACCCTTTCGACACCTGAAAAAGTTTTAAAAGTATTTAGCGTTTTTGGCGTGTTTGGGTTTCCCTTTTTTTTGCCTTTTTTTCCCGGGAAATTTTCAAAATTTATGGGATTTTTTAAAAAGGTAACATCCCAGTTTCCAAAACTGATGAAATTATGAATATCGTTAGCTTAACAATGCAGTTTTTAGATGGTCTAAAATGGGGGTCGTTTTGAATTTTTAAGGCTTAAAAAATGTCGTTTGCTACATAGTGTTCCCAAAAACGGTTTTTTGTCTTGTCCCGTTGTCCCATGTATTAATTTCAATGCTTTTTTGGAAAAGTCAACATTCGACAAAAAAAAAAACAACAAAAAAAAAAAAAAAAATTTTAAGATTTTGCCATAAAATTTAAATTTTGTTTTTTTTTTTTTTTTTTTTTTTTTTTTTTTGGGCGTTGCGCAAGTTTTTAAAGCCTGGTGACCCTGCGCGGATTTTCCCATTTTTTTATGATGCTGTTATGAAATATTTTTTTTTCCATGTAACTTTTTATTAAAGCCCAAATTTTCAAAAAAATTTGGGTACCGTTGGGAAAACCTCTTAAAACATGCAAATTTTATACGATAATTTTAAAAAATTATCTTCAGTGTTTCTGAAAATATTGACTTTTAAACCTCAAAAAACCAGCATATTACCCGCAAAATTACCCTTAAATTTCGTTTAGTTTTTTTGCTTAAAAATTGGGTTTATTGCGTAAAAAAAATTTTTAATAAATAAAAATTTAAAAACCGTAATTATTCAGCTTAATTTTATTCATACATTTTTTTAAAAAAATCGATATTTATTGGTAGGGTTTTCAATATGCAGTGGGGTGAAATAAAAATTTTCCTCAGTGCCTAATAACCCATAAAAATTTCATCGCCCTAGGCTATTGCAACATTTTAAAAATAAGCGT
>CM037789.1:56811572-56861572 GCA_021229015.1 Solen grandis | reverse complement strand
TTATGCAATTTCACTTCTTTAATATAGAATCAATCTTCACGTGTTTCTGTTTTTTAAACTCAAAAGTATATATCTGTAAATCTTTAATTGAAACAGAAGTGCAAATAGTAAAATGGTAAGATGGCGGATTTGTCTTGATGACGTCACGTGAAAACAAAGGACATGTCCTTTGATTTTGATTAATTGTTAAAATTGTCTGAAAAACAAAGTAAAAATTAGCCAATTAACCCTAAATAAACATCTATAACAATGTATTTTAAATCTGGCTAGCAGTTCTAAACAAGATGAATTTTAAATTTATCTTTTCATTGCATTGCAATGGCAACTAGAATTCTGCGTAAATCAATATAAATATAATAAATAAGCCTCCCCTCGTATTGTTGTCGAGTTTACAACACACATCCAAATAATTTTGAATACTTTGTAGAGCTACACCCAAGGATCATCAGTACCAATTAAAAACATTTTGAAACCCTGCAAATTATTAATCTGGAAGATGATTTATATTAATCTTGAAGAAGATGATTTTTGTTCTATTTATTGCCATGGAAACCAGAGTTCTGCATGGATCATTTTTATTTGAGCATTTTTTGTAGACTCGCATCCAAAGATCATTTTTACCAAATTTCATCAAATTCTGTCAATTGGTTTTAGAGGAGATTTTTTTTTATCTTTCCCTATATAAAAAAAAAGTAAAATAAGCCCGGCCCCTGGCGCCCATGTTTTTTTTGTGGATCAGAATAATTTTAGCAATCTTTGTAGTGCTACCCCCAAGGATCATCTGTACCAATTAATTTTGAAATCTGGCCAGTAGTTTTGAAGGAGATGGTTTTTAAACTTTCCAAGAATTTTTTCTTTTTGTTGCCATGGCAACCAGAGATCTGCATAGAGCAACTTTATTTGAGCAATATTTGTAGAGTCCCACCCAAGGACTATTTATACCAAGTTTCATCAAATTCTGTCCATTGGTTTTAGAGAAGATGTTTTTTTTTAATTTTTCCCTATATAAAACAAGAGGCCCATGATGGCCCTAAATCGCTCACCTGAGATAAATAGGTTGACCCAAGGAACATCTGTACCAATTTATTTTAAAATCTGGCCAGTATAGTTTTGAAGCAGATGATTTTTAAAGTTTTCATATTTTTTTTCCTTTTTGTTGCCATGGCAACCAGAGTTCTATATGGATCAAGTTTATTTTAGGAACTTTTGTGAAGGTTGACCCAAGGATCATTCCTGCCAAGTTTAATCAAATTCTGTCCAGTGGTTTCAGAGGAAATGTTGATTAAAGTTTTCCCTATATACATATAAGGCAAATAAGCCCCGCCCCTGGCGGCCATGTTTTTTACGGATCAGAAAATTTTTAGCAACTTTGGTAGAGGTTGACCCAAGGAATATCTGTACCAATTTATTTTAAAATCTGGCAAGTAGTTTTGAAGAAGATGATTTTTAAAGTTTTCATTTTTTTTTTCTTTTTGTTGCCATGGCAACCAGAGTTCTACATGGATCAAGTTTATTTTAGCAACTTTTGTGGAGGTTGACCCAAGGATCATCCCTGCCAAGTTTAATCAAATTCTGTCCAGTGGTTTCAGAGGAGATGTTGTTTAAAGGTTTCTCTATATACATATAAGGCAAATAAGCCCCGCCCCTGGCGGCCATGTTTTTTTACGGATCGAATAATTTTAGCAACTTTGGTAGAGGTTGACCAAAGGAATATCTGTACCAATTTATTTTAAAATCTGGCCAGTAGTTTTGAAGAAGATGATTTTTAAATTTTTCATTTTTTTTTCTTTTTGTTGCCATGGCAACCAGAGTTCTACATGGAACAAGTTTATTTTAGCAACTTTTGTGAAGGTTGACCCAAGGATCATCCCTGCCAAGTTTAATCAAATTCTGTCCAGTGGTTTCAGAGTAGATGCCATTTAAAGCAAATTGTTAATGACACACGACAAAGGACGCAGGGTGATCCTAATAGCTCATCATGAGCATGTTGTGCTTTGGTGAGCTAAAATCCGTTACTATTAAAATTTAACATAATTTTAGTAACACTGTAAATCATTTCAATTTTTAAATTAAATGTTATACATGACAAGAAGTATCAACCATGTGTATTGTGCACAAACACAGCAACAGATCAACTACCTAACAAATTTGATCAACACAGACATACATTTATTTTTTTTTGAAAATAATTCTTTTAAAATTAAGTACATTAACAAAGTGAATGTTTTCCATTTATCTCCCATTAATGTTTGATAAAATAAAAAGTTTGTTTATGAAAAGTAGCATTACCTTGTGCAATGTGACCTACACTTCTCTCTCTTTTTTTTAATTTCATTAACAGACTTCATCAACATAAAAAGGGGGAGTAGAAGCACTTTTTTAGCTTTTTAAACAAGCTGCTTTAAATGGACAGAAAAAGTTTATCTATGTATGGCATGGCAGAGTTGATCAAATTTGCCTAAAACATTTGGCATAACAAGCAAAACCTCTGACACCACCACCAGCTACTCACCCGGTTTGCATTGATCTGTACCCGCAACTCTGCAATCATCCGGTCTCGGTCAAGTAACTCCCCACGTAAGCGCTGAAATAATATTTCGCAATGCTAGTATATAGGTAAGAGCGCACTTTAAATATAAACAAAAAGTAGAGGTGGGTTGACCAAGTTAATGGGGGCAAATAACAATTCTATTCATCAAATAACAACATATTTGTATGCTTGCCCATGCCTCAGAACATTAATTGACATCTATAACTTTATTTACACAATATGTAATTATACATTATGTGCATGCATGTACAATATATTCAATATTACAAAACACATAACTGCTTCACTAAACGTTTACTTTGCATGTCGTAAGTCTTTACTCTTGAGTACTACTGAAGGTTTTTATATTGCTGCTAAGATATTTAATTCCTGAAATCCATGTTAGTTACAGTCCTGCTCCAAGACCCAATGCTAAGAAAATATCGCTATACAAAAATTCTTGCGATACCCATCCCTAATATACCGTAAACACTCATGTATGGTGCATATTTCTATGACTTCTATTTCGATTGCAAAGAAGGGGTGCACACAATACTCGAAAATCAGTTTTTCATAATTTTCCCAAACTTCCCCCCCCCCCCAACTAAGAAGCCATATTGGCAATCTGTAAAATCAATGGGCGTATTGTATTAAAGCTTTATCATAAATACTTGCCAGATTTTTGTTGTCTGTTAGTGATTTGTATAACGTAATTGTAAAATATATGCTTTCAAATCATTGTTCTCGTATTCATATTTTTGTTTATATCACTGTGATTCACCTGGAACTCATACAGTACTGTACTTTACGTGATGATGATTAATTGATGATGTTCAGCCAAATGCAATGTTCGCATCATCATTACTGAGACCAATCATGATTGCCATTATGTTTGATATTATAAAATCAGTTTATTGTTTTTAGTATATTCAGACAATATCCTGAATAGTTATGTTTCATCTTGGATAGAATTGTTTGGTTAACCCTTTCCCTCATAGAGGAAACCATCAAAAGACCTATGCAAACAGCATAAAACCAGATCAGCCTGCGAGTAACTCGCAGGCTGATCAGGTTTTATGCTGTTTGCTGCTCCTCAGTGGTCTGGAAATGAGGATTTTGTAATTAAATTTGGTAAGGTTTAGCTGTGGTTTTCTGCAGATCAGGCTTTACCTATTGAGTGCGTCAAAATGAGTCTATATGAGGGAAAGGGTTAAGATTGTATATACTGTACTAGTCTCACTATAATGCGGTTTTGGGGGTCCACGGTAGCAACCTGTACTATGGATGAATAGTGTTATAGAATTTCTGCTATATTGAAATTAGCACAACCTACCCACTAACTTTGTCTTATTGGTTAAATGTATGGGGTGGTCATTTTCCAGGAAATTTGAGGTGTAATTAATTGCTAATCCATATAAAATGTTATTCTCCATCAATATTATTTAATATTAAAATGAAAATAATGATTGTTTGCCTTGTTGTTATATTTAGCTGAATAGAAATTACTGCACCCCACCCACTAACTTTGCCTTATTGCTTTTGTTTGGAAGCAATTTTCTTGCAAATTTTATGTGCATTCAGTAGCTTATTTATATTAAATGCTATTCTGAAAGGTGAACCACAAAGAAAATTTTATTTTTTCTAAAACCTTTCCTATTTTGTCCATTTTCATAAGGGAAACCACTAACAAACTTTTTTTGTGAAAAACATTTTTTCAATTTTCTCCTCATACATTTTTGAACTGACGCTTGTTTGTAATGCACATTAAGGAAAGGAAGCACTCCTAACTGATCATTTGGGGACAGGCAATAAACCATAAATTTTACCCGTTGAAACACAGGAAACTATGAAATAACAAAAATATGGAAGTTAGTAGTACTTACCTTTCCTTCATGCATTTATTTCTGTCTTCCTATATCATAATTCCATTTAAAAAAATCAGCTTTTTATTATCAGTCCATAACTATTCATTCATCAATCAAGTTTTAAGTAAAATATTTTCTCATGTCAGAATGACAGATAATTAGTATCAAATTTACATATTTTTCTATACCCTACTAGAAAATAACTTATAAAATTGATCTGATTTGAATAAAAGTTGAACAACAAAACCTACCTATATCCTAAATATTTGCCCTAATAATTCCGTTTACATTATCATTAATGTAACTTACCAATCTTAAACACGTTAATTATGACTTCATCTGGGTCATTATTAACTAACTGACAATGTTTCATTATCTAAGCTGTGCTGTAATTGAATCACTGTAAGTGCCAACATGGATAAGAGCCCAACTGCCTGTAAGCGTCTGTTCACAATATGTTACACCCAGGGTGATAATTCATGCCCATCAATTAGGCACCTCTCAGACACACACACCCAGATCAATTAACCCTAGTAACGCTTTTATTACCCCCTAAATGACACCAAGGAATTACATAATCATACCAAACAACAAGCGGGCCATAGAGGCACTAGATCGCTCACCTGAGTAAAGGGTTACTTTTTGTGACTTATATTATGATTAATATGTTTAAATTAAATTAAAACAATCATGATTTTTTTCCTTTCTATTATAATTATTATTTCAGTGAAACATTCTCACATTAATTAATTATTGTCTATACTTATTATTTATGAATATGTTTTGTTTTTTTTGTTGTTGTTGTTGTTTTTTTTTTCTTCTGATGCTACAATTGTAACCTTAATTCTTGTAATGGATTTTTACATGCCATGTGTACTTTGATAAACAACTATATGTTTATAATGACAATAAGCTTGTAATGCTTCAGTCATCAATAAAATTTCTGTTCTGTTTACCTAAGGAACATCTGTACTTAAACATTTTGAAATCTGGCCAGAAGTTTTGAAGGAGATGATTTTTAAAGTTTTCATAATTTTTTTCTTTCCAATACCATGGCAACAAGAGTTCTACATAGATCAAGTTTATTTTAGTAACCTTTGTGAATGTTCATCCAAGGATCATCCCTGCCACATTTAATCAAATTCTGTCTAGCGGTTTCAGAGGAGATGGCATTTAAAGTTTTCACTTTATACATTTAAGGCAAATTAGCCCCCCCCCCCCCAAATCCTAGCCCCCTAACATCTCATCATCAAGTACTGGAAAAAAATGCTCTAGGAGAGATTGAATGTTCGAACCTTGAAAAAAAGTGGACAAATGAGAGGTCTACGAAAAACCTACCCATTTTTGTTAGAGATCAGATAGAATAATTCTGTTTGCTGCATACAATTTGCAAGACATATATGCACAAAATATATGGGGTGGTGAATTTAGGAAATGCGTGTTTTGTCCTCTAGAAACATTCAAACTTCACTAAAATTTAGGAAAAATTAAAATTCCAAAAACATGTTTTTGTCGCTCCTGACTTTATTTTCTGTTCATTCTACATGAAATTTTCACACGTTATGTATTGTTATGTTTGAAAGGGGATCCTACTTAAAAAGTTTAAAACGAAAATGAAAAGGTCAAGGTCATATCACGATTATTGTGTTTTTATTAGGCCCCAAAGTGCTCCAAAACTAAAAATATTTCATTGAGAGTATAATGAACAAAAGTTTTAGTTCTTAAAGAGCTCTTTTCATTGATGTTTAGGTTTTGCAGATCTGACTTGATGTGGTAACTTTACAGCAGTCCAAACTTTGATCCTTTCTTGGAATAATTGTAAATCGGGTTTTATGCTTCACATTCTGATAATATAAGAATAGGAAGTTTGACTTGTGCGACTAGTATACTTGATTGAACTATTTGCTGCATTGCTAGGTACCTAATGGTAAAATTTTAATCAATTTTCTTTCTCATTTTGCCGCTAGAGGGCGCTTTTCTTGAAATCATTCTTTAGCTTATAACTCAAAAAGTTGAAGTCCGATTCGAATGCGGTATTTTGCATTCTATTCACTGTTGATAGCCTAATAACATATGATAGGATTCACGATCTGTGTGGCTGAAAGCTTTTGAGCTACGGAAGGTTGAATGTTCGAACCTCACAAAAAACTGTGCAAATGAGGCTAGGTCTACGAAAAACCTACCCATTTTTGATAGAGATCAGATAGAAGAATTCTGTTTGCTGCATACGATTTGCAAGACATATATGCACAAAATATTTGGGGTGGTGAATTTAGGAAATGCGTGTTTTGTCCTCTAGAAACGGTCAAACTTCACTAAAATTTAGGAAAAATTAAAATTCCAAAAACATGTTTTTGTCGCTCCTGACTTTATTTTCTGTTCATTCTTCATGAAATTTTCACACGTTATGTATTGTTATGTTTGAAAGGGGATCCTACTTAAAAAGTTTAAAACAAAAATGAAAAGATCAAGGTCATATTACAATTATTGTGTTTTTATTAGGCCCCAAAGTGCTCCAAAACTAAAAATATTTCATTGAGAGTATAATGAACAAAAGTTTTAGTTCTTAAAGAGCTCTTTCCATTGATGTTTAGGTTTTGAAGATCGGACTTGATGTGGTTATTTTACAGCAGTCCAAACTTTGATCCTTTTTTGGAATAATTGTAAATCGGGTTTTATGCTTCACATTCTGATAATATAAGAATAGGAAGTTTGACTTGTGCGACTAGTATACTTGATTGAACTATTTGCTGCATTGCTAGGTACCTAATGGTAAAATTTTAATAAATTTTCTTTCTCATTTTGCTGCTAGAGGGCGCTTTTCTTGAAATCATTCTTTAGCTTATAACTCAAAAAGTTGAAGTCCGATTCGATTGCGGTATTTTGCATTCTATTCACTGTTGATAGCCTAATAACATATGATAGGATTCGCGATCTGTGTGGCTGAAAGCTTTTGAGCTACGGAAGGTTGAATGTTCGAACCTCACAAAAAACTGTGCAAATGAGGCTAGGTCTACGAAAAACCTACCCATTTTTGATAGAGATCAGATAGAAGAATTCCGTCTCCTGCATACGATTTGCAAGACATATATGCACAAAATATTTGGGGTGGTGAATTTAGGAAATGCGTGTTTTGTCCTCTAGAAACGGTCAAACTTCACTAAAATTTAGGAAAAATTAAAATTCCAAAAACATGTTTTTGTCGCTCCTGACTTTATTTTCTGTTCATTCTTCATGAAATTTTCACACGTTATGTATTGTTATGTTTGAAAGGGGATCCTACTTAAAAAGTTTAAAACAAAAATGAAAAGATCAAGGTCATATTACAATTATTGTGTTTTTATTAGGCCCCAAAGTGCTCCAAAACTAAAAATATTTCATTGAGAGTATAATGAACAAAAGTTTTAGTTCTTAAAGAGCTCTTTCCATTGATGTTTAGGTTTTGAAGATCGGACTTGATGTGGTATTTTACGCAGTCCAAACTTTGATCCTTTTTTGGAATAATTGTAAATCGGTTTTTATGCTTCACATTCTGATAATATAAGAATAGGAAGTTTGACTTGTGCGACTAGTATACTTGATTGAACTATTTGCTGCATTGCTAGGTACCTAATGGTAAAATTTTAATAAATTTTCTTTCTCATTTTGCTGCTAGAGGGCGCTTTTCTTGAAATCATTCTTTAGCTTATAACTCAAAAAGTTGAAGTCCGATTCGAATGCGGTATTTTGCATTCTATTCACTGTTGACAGCCTAATAACATATGATAGGATTCGCGGGTCTGTGTGGCTGAAAGCTTTTGAGCTACGGAAGGTTGAATGTTCGAACCTCACAAAAAACTGTGCAAATGAGGCTAGGTCTACGAAAAACCTACCCATTTTTGTTAGAGATCAGATAGAAGAATTCTGTTTGCTGCATACGATTTGCAAGACATATATGCACAAAATATTTGGGGTGGTGAATTTAGGAAATGTGTGTTTTGTCCTCTAGAAACGGTCAAACTTCACTAAAATTTAGGAAAAATTAAAAATTCAAAAAACATGTTTTTGTCGCTCCTGACTTTATTTTCTGTTCATTCTTCATGAAATTTTCACACGTTATGTATTGTTATGTTTGAAAGGGGATCCTACTTAAAAAGTTTAAAACAAAAATGAAAAGGTCAAGGTCATATTACGATTATTGTGTTTTTATTAGGCCCCAAAGTGCTCCAAAACTAAAAGTATTTCAATGAGAGTATATGAACAAAAGTTTTAGTTCTTAAAGAGCTCTTTCCAGCGATGTTTAGGTTTTGAAGATCGGACTTGATGTGGTCACTTTACGGCAGTCCAAACTTTGATCCTTTTTTGGAATAATTGTAAATCGGTTTTTATGCTTCAAATTCTGATATATAAGAATAGAAAGTTTGACTTGTGCGACTAGTATACTTGAACTATTTGCTGCATTGCTAGGTACCTAATGGTAAAATTTTAATCAATTTTCTTTCTCATTTTGCCGCTAGGGGGCGCTTTTCTTGAAATCATTCTTTAGCTTATAACTCAAAAAGTTGAAGTCCGATTCGAATGTGGTATTTTGCATTCTATTCCCTGTTGATAGCCTAATAACATATGATAGGATTCGCGGGTCTGTGTGGCTGAAAGCTTTTGAGCTACGGAAGGTTGAATGTTCGAACCTCACAAAAAACTGTGCAAATGAGGCTAGGTCTACGAAAAACCTACCCATTTTTGATAGAGATCAGATAGAAGAATTCCGTCTCCTGCATACTATTTGAAAGACATATACACACAAAATATATGGGGTGGTGAATTTAAGAAATGCATGGTTTGTCCTCTAGAAACGGTCAAACTTCACTAAAATTTAGGAAAAATAAAAATTCCAAAAACATGTTTTTTGTCGCTCCTGACTTTTTGTTTGTTTATTCGTCATGAAATTTTCACACGTTATGAATCGTTAATTTTGAAAGGGCCTCACAATTAAAAAGTTAAAAAACATTTAAAGGTCAAGGTCATATTACGATAATGTGTTTTTATAGGCCCAAAAGTGCTCCAAAATATGCTTCAAATTGTGATATATAAGAAACAGAATGTTTGACTAGTGCAAATTGTATACTTGATTGAACCATTTGCTGCAGTGCTACGTACCTAACAGTAAAATTTTAATCAATTTTCTTTCTCATTTGGCCGCTAGGGGGTGCTTAGCTTGAAATCACTCTTTGTAACTAAAAAAATTGAAGCCTGATTTTTATGCGATTTTTTGCATTCTGTTCCTTGGTTACATCAATTTGAAACGACACTCCAAAATTAATGCGATATTTCATGAAAATGAAAGTTATTCAATGCAACATTAGTTTGTAATAATGTTGAGTGTCATGTCGCATTGTCGTCTGTCATTTGCAATTGTTGTTTATCAATTACAATTGTCGTTTGTCACCATCATAAAGCAACACACACATATAACATGGCACTAACCGAATTCCGTAAAAAAAGTTTTCAAGTTTGCGACTACATAACTGACAGGTAATACTCAAAAATATTCTTTTGGGTAAAAGGTCTGCTTAAACATTGCAATAAAAATGTTTGAAATGTTTGTGAACAGCATACAAGAAGCCATTGAACAAAGAAATATTTTTTTCGAATCATGAGACTCGTGAACTGAATGACATTGCTTTCGCGAAAACCGATGATATCGCGATAGCGATTCTAGTTTACTATTGAGATTTATGGCCTTTGGTGTGACATATTGTCAAATTTCAAGACAATAGCCAATCACTTATAGATGTGAACTGATGCTTACAGAAGGCCGGGTACTTAGGTGCTTAATAATATAATAAAATAATGCTCTGTTTTGTTCTTATCAACATTGGGATTTATTTACCGCGCAGCTTAGAGAAACACTGTCATCTAGAGATTTGTTTTCATAGAAAACTGATATCTCCCCCCACCCCCTTCCCCTCAGTCATATACACTGAGGTACACAGTGACTTATCAAAATAGTTAAAATTAAAGGGCTGACTATATTGATAAAGCTCCACACAGAGTTATGGACCATGTGTGTGGCACTTCCTCTCATCAATTTCTTTCCATGACTGAATTTTTGTTTCAATAGCATAAGTAGAACAAGAGTTATCTTGTGGTCAAACAATTTTGAAAACGGGGAAAAACTCCAAAAATACTGAGGCTAGACCTTGTGCAAGACATTTTCATTAATTACTTTACATAAATGAGATTTAATTTCAATAGCATGAATCAAACGGGAGTTACCTTACATGAAATTGTATAAAAGCGGAAAACTCCAACAAGAAACATTGGAAATGGATTTTGCTCTAGTGTTCTGCAATTCTTGTGTATAACGTCTACCCACCTATGAAGCTTCAATGTCTCATAGTGCATAAGTTTTTCTCTGGACAAAACTTAATTAAATATGAAATTAAACAACGGGCAATAACTCTAAAAATACTATTTGCAAATTTGAGGATCTTGTGCAATTCTCCATTGTGAGGTCTATTTACCTATGGAGTTTCAAGGTTATATGTCTCATAGTGCATGAGTAATGCTTTCAGAAACAAGAGGGCCATGGTGGCCCTGAATCCCTCACTGAGAAACATTGTCCTCATTGCCAATTATTGTATTATGAGCCATACTGAATACATAATATATGCAGAAGTACAGCAAGATCATCTGAATGCAACACAAAACTGTACCTGCCATCTAAACTGAAGGTCAAAGCTCTAATAAGTCTATATAAAATCAAGTGACTCATGGGGCGGGGTCAATTTTGAGACCAGGGCCATGATTTGATCAAAATTGGTAGATGTTCACTAGACCATGTTACTCACCAAATAACTAAACTCTAGGCCTTGTGGTTTCTGATAAAAAGATTTTTCTAGTTTTTTCCTAAATAAGTCTATGTAAAATCAAGTGACCCCTGGGGCGGGGCCAATTTTGACCCCCAGGCCATGGTTTGAACAAACTTGGTTGATGTATACCAGGCCATGTTACACACCAAATATTTAAACTCCAGGCCTTGTGGTTTCTGACAAGAAGATTTTTCTAGTTCTTCTATATAAGTCAATGTAAAATCAAGTGACCCCTGGGGCAGGGCCAATTTGGACCCCAGGGTCATGATTTGAACAAACTTGGTTATGGTTCATAAGACATTGCCACACACCAAATATCTAAGTTCTAGGCCTTGTGGTTTCGGAGAAGAAGATTTTTTTATAGATTTCACTTTAAAAATCTATTCTTAGCTCCTTTGACCAAGATATGCAATGGACCGGAACCATTTGAACAACTTAAGTAGAGTTTCATGCAAGGAACATCCCAGGCAATTTTCATCAAATTTGACCTAGTGGTTTAGGAGATGTTTGTTTAAAGAAAATTGTTGACGCTGGGCGCATGGAGGACGGATGCCGGACAAAAGGCGATCACAAAAGCTCACCATGAGCATGTTGTGCTCAGGTGAGCTAAAAAAAAAAAAAAACAACAACAAAAAAACAAAAAACAAGTATGAAATTGAATAAAGGGCAGAAAATCAAAAAAAGTATGTGCAGATTTACAGTTCTTTTGCACTGCACTTCTCTTCCTTGTGATCTATCCGTCTATGAAGTTTCAAGGTTATATGTCTTAACAAGTGACAGGAATTGTCACAAATTCAGGTTTTCTTTTCGCAATGTTTCGTCTCAGTACAGATTATTTGTATCAGTCAAATAATTATGTGCTCAATGTCTATTAAATCTAATGCAATTCTGTATAAAGCAAACATACATAATATGTGCAACAAGGATTTTTAACTTACATTTATCCACATTAACTTTGAACAATACATGAATATGATGCAACAATCTGATTCTGAAAATGTCAATCATTACTATATATTTTAAAATTAAGGAGTTATGCTCCATATCAGGAATTTTTACGAAGGGGCAAAAATGTAACTCCAAAATTATGAACCACAGAGTAATGTTCCTATGCACTGCATTCCGCCTCAATGAGATGTATGCACCTATAAAGTTTCAAGTCAATACCTCTTATAATGTAGGAGTTATGCTCCGGACAAGGAATTTTATCAAAGGGGCATAACTCCATTAAAAATGGTCAAACTGCAAAACACAGGTAATATTCTCCAGGGTGACTTAGTGAAGGTACTTCTGTTAAAGTATGGACAAAATTTATTTAGAAACGTAGAAGTTGTGCACGAAAGAATATTTCCCTTTATATTACATCCGTTAAGGGGCAAAGGCCCATAACTGCATCAAAAATAGTCGAACCATAAAACCCTGACAATATGCGCCAGGTCACTATGTAATAATGCTTCTGTAAAAGTTTGGGCCAAATCCTTTGAAAAATGTAGGAGGAGTTGCGCACAGAAGAATATTTCCCTATATATTACATATGTGAAAAAATAACAAAGGGCCATAACTGCATCAAAAATAGTCGAACCACAAAACCCTGACAATATGCGCCAGGCCACTATGTAATAATGCTTCTGTAAAAGTTTGGGCCAAATCCGTTGAAAAATGTAGGAGTTGCCACAGAAGAAATTGTTTACCACCGCCCGCCCACCCATCCGCCGACATACCCCAATCTAATAACCAGATCTAAAAATTAAGTATGAAATTTAACAAAGGGCAATAACTCTGAAAATATGTGCAGAGTTTTGGTTCTTGTGCATGACACTTTTCCATCATGAGGTCTATCCACCTGTGAATTTTCAAGTTAATAGCTTTTAAAAATTTTGGGTTATGTTCAAGTCAAAAAATAATTCTGAAATTTATGCTCTGCTTAACCCTGCTTAAAACATCATGTGAAACTGTTAATCAAACAAGAGATTCCATAATGCCAAGTCAAACAGTAAATATGTTATTATGTATATCTTAAATTTTATAAATTCATTGCAGTGCTCTGCTCTGCATCACTTGAGATAAATTCCATAAAATTTAAAATATAAATGATCACTAATACATAATTATATGGGGTTCATATCTAGATACCATATTATTTTAGATAGCATTATAAAAATATGAAGATGCGTCTTAAGTCAAACAAAAAGGGGATCCAATAGGAGATTGCAATAATGGAGTGTACATAATAAAGGATCTAAACTGTAATGTTTTATGCAAGCTTTTTATGCAGCCGCTGCTAATGACAGCCCTTTATCAACAAATCTGATGACAAGTCTCCACCTGCCTACCCTTCCCACATACACACACATACACACACAAACACAGCCTGCCTTGGGAGCATGAGGTCGTTGGTTAGATCCCTGGCTGCAATATACCAAAGTCGCAAACAAGAGGGCCAAGATGGCCCTGTATAGCTCTCCTGCAAAATATTGCCTTCATTGACTTTTTTTAATATAGTCATACTGAATGCAAAATCCATGTAGAGGTACAACAAAATAATTGTAATTCCATACAAAAACTGTATCTATGGTGCAAATTTTGATGGTCATACTTATAATTGAGAAAAGCTAAGAAATTATAAACATTATCATAAAATTTGAAAAAAAGACTGCTACAGAAATAACAAGAGCTGTCAGAGGACAGCACGCTCGACTATTCAAAATGCTTGTTGGTAAATCGAATGAATTCTATATCAATTATTGCCCTTCACTTACTCTGTATATAATAATAGTCAAAAATGATATATATTGATAGTCTGATACCCCTTAATACTTTTATGAAGTCTTAAATCAATCCCATGCCTAGTTACTGAGATATAAGCATAATAACACTATGCATGCAAAACTTTAACAAAGTATCCAAGTTAGAAAAGGGCCATAATTTGTATGAAATTCAGTTCAAAAGTTATCCTCCTTGGTTTTCTGATGCCCCTGAATACACTCCTTAACTTTATAATCAATACCATAAACAATTTCTGAAATATAAGCTGCATAGTAGCTTGAATGCAAAACTTTAACCAAAATTTCTAAGTTAAAAGGGGGCCATAATTTTTAATATATTCCATCAAGTGTTATCTTCTGTTATAGTATGATACCCCTAAACATATTAAAGATGTTTCAAATCAATACTATGAAAGTACCTTGCATGCAAAACTTTAACCGAAATTTTTAAGTTAAAAAAGGGGACATAACAGCCAATATATTCCATCAAAAGTTATCTACCATGATAGTATGATACCCCTAAATTTATTAAAGATGTTTCAAATCAATCACATGCCTGGATACTGAGATATAAACATGAAAGTACCTTGCATGCATAACTTTAACCAAAATTTCTAAGTTAAAAAAGGGGCCATAACTGCCAATATATTCCATCAAAAGTTATCTACCTTGAAAGATGATACCCCTAAATATTAAAGATGTTTCAATCAATCGCATGCCTGGATACTGAGATATAAGCATAAGAGTATCTTGCATGCAAAACTTTAACCAAAATTTTTAAGTTAAAAAAGGGGCCATAACTGCCAATATATTCCATCAAAAGTTATCTACCTTGAAAGCATGATACCCCTAATCGTATTAAAGATGTTTCAATCAATCGCATGCCTGGATACTGAGATATAAGCATAAGAGTATCTTGCATGCAAAACTTTAACCAAAATTTCTAAGTTAAAAAGGGGCCATAATTTGTAATATATTCCATCAAGAGTTATCTACCTTGGTTGTCTGATGCCCCTAAACATATTCATAAACTTTCAAGTCAATACCATGAAAGGCTTTTGAGATACAAGCTGGAAAGTAGCTTGCATGCAAAACTTTAACCAAATTTTCTATTGCATGCAAAACTTTTACCGAATTTCTAAGTTAAAAAGGGGCCATAATTTATATCATATTCAGTCAAGACTTATTTACCTTGGTTGTTTGATGCCCCTGAACCTATTTATAAACTTTCAAGTCATTACCATAAATGGTTATTGAGATTTAAGGCTGAAAGTAACTTGCATGCAAAACTTTAACCAAAAGCTGCAGACGCAAGGGCGACTACAATAGCTCTCATATTCTTCTAATAGTCGAGCTAAAAATGCTAGAGTGTACACAAAGTGTAATCAGGCATTTTTTTATCATTCAAAGGCCAAATCTCCAGACCTTCTTGGCAGATATCTAGCTGGCATTATCGATCTTATCCGGGAGAGATTGTTTATAACAATTTTCATAAAGTTTTAAGAAGATTGATTAAGAAATGAAGATGCTAGAGAATACATAAAGTGGAATCTGGCTTTTTTTTTCATCATTCATTGGCCATAACTCCAGACCTAATAGGCAGATATCAGCCCAAATCATTCTTGGCCAAGAGATTATGGCGATAAACATTATCCTTATGTTTGAGGAAAATTAATTAAGAAATGAAGATTATAGAGTGTACACAAAGTGAGATCTGGCATTTTTTATCTTTCATGGGCCATAACGCCAGACCTTATGGGTGGATATCAGCCAAAATCAATCTTGGCTGAGAGATTATGGCTATAAACATTGTCATTTAGTTTGAGGAAGATTAATTAAGAAATGAAGATTACAGAGTGCACACAAAGTGAAATCTGGCATATTTTTTTTATCATTCAAGGGCCATTACTCCAGAACTAATGGGCGGATATCAGCCATAATCAAACATGGCCAAGAGATTACGGCTTTGAACATTGTCATAAAGTTTCGAAAAGATTGCTGAAGATATGAAGATGCTAGAGTGCACACGAGAAAATGTTGACGGACATCCTGAAGGACAGACGACGGATATTGACTGACAATAGCTCACCCCGGTGAGCTAAAAATAGTAATTTTATAGCTTCCTTGCTTAGCTCTCAGCACATAAGGGTAGTTGCAGGACTAGTTGGCCCAGTGTCAGGACAAAGTAACTGGCTGTGGTATCCATTGCCACCTGTCTATGGTATGATATTGCAGTTTGACAGCACTCTATCTGTCTCAAGTAGACATTGTCTCCAAATGACTAATACTGCCGGTGGGACGTTAAACCCAACAACCAAACAAACAAATGCAACCTTAACCCTGGATGTGTATTCTGAATACTTTATCACCCTTCACTGCACAACACATAAACAGCAACTGGAAACCTCTCACATCCCACTTCAATTTTAATGCAACTACGCTGAATAGCATATAAGTATCTTTTTCACTACTTCAAGGGTTAACCAGATTTACATTATGGTCTTGCGACAGTTTAATGTAGCATCTCCATTTTATTTGAAACTTTTACATTCTTTTATCTTTTTAGTTGTGTGCGACATCAGTCATTCACCTTTTCAGACAACTGATCTTTACTTTTTAAACCAAAGTACCTTTAAAATTTTAAAGCGCTATAGAACTACTTTTCCTATGATGATGCATAAATGTTTTGATCACAAGACCACTTATTGTGCATTTCCCATGCTAACATCACAAGTTTCAGATAAAATGAATTCTTAAGTTTCTATACAGATTGTATGAAAACTAGAAATGTGTCCACAGAACACAGATGCTCCCACCTTTCACTCTGTTAGATACAAGGGTAAAAATTTGGAAAATATTTGACATTGGCTACTGATGAATTTACGAACAAAATTATCTTCTTTTTTTTTTTGGAATGTGCAATTTTTAAAAAAAAAAAAAAAATATGCAGTTTTGTATATTAAATGTGTGTGCATTCTTGATATGAAGTGATTTGTACAACACTTAATTGCAGAATCTCATATTCTCAGAATCACTTTTATCATAAATCAAAAGCTAATGGTGTTTAGATGGGAAAAAAAAAACCAGTTGCACAGGTTCAGCCCTTTAATAATATATGCATGAAGATTCAAGTTTGTAGTACAAATACTGTTGAAGTTATGAGCATCAAAAACATAAAATTCAAAATTTTCACAAATTCCAGGCACGTAACTCTGTCAACAGAAACAATGATTAGATGAAAATACCAAGGTGCATAAGTTCATAACCTGAATAACATATCCATGAAGTTTCAAGTCTGTAGTGCTTATACAATTAGGGAAATATGTGTCACAAACTTAAAATTCTATATTTTTATAAGTTCAAAGCCCATAACTCTGTCAACTGCAACTGTGATTTGACAAAAATATCCAGCTGCACAAGATCATGTCCTGAATAATACATCCATGAAGTTTCAAGTCTGTAGTATAAATATATTTAGAGTTATGTCACAAATTTATGTGTTTTAAGTCTGTAGTACAAATACTTTCGGAGTTATGCGTGTCACAATAGTTTGGGGTGTACTGATGGATGGCAAATCAATATGCACCCCCCAACCCGCCAACTTTGGGAGGGGGGCGGCGGCGGCGCATAAAAAACAAGAGCTGTCAGAGCACGCTCGACTATTCAAAATGCTTGTTGGTAAATTAAATCAAATCTATTTCAATTCTTGCCCTTCACATACCCTGTACATAATTCAAAAATTATATACCTTGATAGTCTGATACCCCTTAATATTTTTATGATATCTAAAATCAATCCCATGCCTAGTTACTGAGACATAAGCACAATAACACTGTGCATGCAAAACTTTAACCAAAAATCCAAGTTAGAAAAGGCCCATAATTTATATAACATTCAGTCCAAAAGTTATCCTCCTTAGTTTTCTGATGCCCCTGAAGACACTCCTTAACTTTCTAGTCAATTCCACAAGCAATTTCTGAGATATAAGCTGGATAGTAGTTTGAATGCAAAAATTTAACCAAAATTCTTAGTTAAAAGGGGGTCATAATTTTTAATATATTCCATCAAGTGTTATCTTCCTTTATAGTAT
The DNA here is from genome assembly GCA_021229015.1 of Solen grandis. Classification (NCBI taxonomy): domain Eukaryota; kingdom Metazoa; phylum Mollusca; class Bivalvia; order Adapedonta; family Solenidae; genus Solen; species Solen grandis. The sequence continues at coordinate 56,843,471 of CM037789.1, read as the reverse complement.
GATACCCCTAAACATATTAAAGATGTTTCAAATCAATCCCATGCCGGGACACTGAGATATAAGCATGAAAGTACCTTGCATGCAAAACTTTAACCAAAATTTTTAAGTTAAAAAGGGGCCATAATTTGTAACATATTCTATCAAGAGTTATCTACCATGAAAGTATGATACTCCTAAATATATTAAAGATGTTTAAAATCAAACGCATGCCTTGATACTGAGATATTAGCATGAAAGTACCTTTCATGCAAAACTTTAACCAAAATTTCTATGTTAAAAAGGGGCAATAATTTGTAACATATTCCATCAAGAGTTATCTACCATGAAAGTATGATACCCCTTAACATATTAAAGATGTTTAAAATCAATCGCATGCCTGGATACTGAGATATAAGCATGATAGTACCTTGCATGCAAAACTTTAACCAAATTTTCTATTGCATGCAAAACTTTAAACCAAAATTTCTAAGTTAAAAAGAGGCCATAATTCATATTAAATTCAGTCAAGAGTTATCTACCTTGGTTGTCTGATGCCCCTGAACATATTTATAAAGTTTCAAGTCAATACCATAAACGGTTATTGAGATATAAGGTTGATAGTAACTTGCACGCAAAACTTTAACCAAAAGCTGCAACGCCAACGCCCAAGCCAGGGTGACTACAATAGCTCTCATATTCTTTGAATAGTCGAGCTAATAACCGACCATCCTGATGCCTGATTTTTCAAGGGATCAACAATGCCTTAGCAATAACTGTAGAAGACCACAAATGATTGCAATAGCTCTCATATTCTTCAAAAAATGGAGTAATATATAGAAAGTGGCAGCTGCGCCCTAGTGGCGGAAATAAAACTTATGTCCTGGAATCTAGAACTGGTTGCTAGATCAAACTGGCTGCTTAGTACAGGTAGGTGCTAAAACTGGATTTTGAAGGACAGGGGTGAGACAAGTGCAACTAACCTACATGTGTTGACAACTATACCTTGATCCTCTGGTATGAAATAAAATACTTACAGGTTACAACAAACTAAACAAGACCAATCAATGAAGATGATGAATACACTCAGATATTGCTTTGTCACAGTTACTGTAACTATGTCAGAGATAATCTTGACACAGTTGAAGGATAAAAATAATAAGAGGGCCATGATGGCCCTGAAGTCGCTCACCTGAGAAACATCTTGATTGCCTGTAGAAGTTACTATATTGTTGCATAGTCATACTGAATACACTATCCATAAAGAAATACAGCAAGATCATTTCAATTCCACACATCAAACAGTAGCTTTGGGCCAAATTTTAAGGGCATAGCTTAAAAATACAAAAGTAGGTCAATGAGTCATGGTCAAGGCCATCCAAGGTCAATGATTTGAACAAATTGAGAGAGGTCCACTAGGTCATTTTACAATCATATATCATAACTCCTGGCCTTATGGTTTCTGACAAGAAAATTATTCAAATATTTTCCTGTGTACACTCAAAAGGTTATGGCCATAAACATCATAATGAAGTCTGAAGAAGATTGCTAAATTAAAGATTGAAGATGATAAGGGTGTATACAAAGTGAAATCTGACATTTTTCATCATTCAAGGACCTTAACTCCAGGCCTTACGGGCAAAATATCAGCCTAATAAAACTTGGCCAAGAGATTATGTTTATGAACATTGCCAAAAAAGTTTGAAGAAGATTGAAAAAAAACAAAGTAAAAACCAATTCCAATGGGCAGTTAACTTGGCCTAGAGATTATGGCTATAAACATTCTCATAAAATTTGAAGAAGATCACTGAAGAAATGAAGATGCTAGAGCATACACAAGAAAATGTTGACAGATGGACATCCTGTCATACAACATTGACTGACCAAAATAGTCACCTTGAGCACTTTGTGTTCCAGCAGAACAACAGATAAGTTGCGTATTTGCGTTAATATGTAATTAAAATTGGCAAAAAAACCCAATTGAAATAAGAATCAATGCATATCAATACAAAACAAAATATTCTGATGCCCAATTGCATTCAAATAGACCTTGTACCAATCAAATTTACAAATCAATCAACAACAGGTGAGCTATAGAATAGAATAGAACAAGTAATAATTATAACAGTTAACTGTTACTAAGTCTCCCAAACGATGTTTAAGAAATAACAAAGTCATTAGTAAAAGTGAGGGGGTGGGGCCTGACCCCTTGGTGACCCATGTGAACATCAAACAGGAGCTGTCAGAGGACAGCACACTCGACTATTCAAAATGCTTGTTGGTAAATCACATGAAATTTATTTTCAAGTCAATACTATAAACAATTTCTGAAATATAAGCTGCAAAGAAGCTTGAATGCAAAACTCTAACCAAAATTTCTAAGTTAAACAAGAGGGCCATGATGGCCCTGGATCGCTCACCTGATATCATTAGGCTATGTAAAATCAAGTGACCCCTGGGACAGAGCCAATTTTGACCCCAGGGTCATGATTTGAACAAACTTGGTAGAGGTCTATTAGCCCATGTTACATACCAAATATTTAAACTCCAGACCTTGTGGTTTTTGAGAAGAAATTTTTCTAGCTTTTTTCCGAAATTTCTAAGTTAAAAAAGGGGACATAACTGCCAATATAATCCATCAAAATTTATCTCCCTTGATAGTATGATACCCCTAAACATCTTAAGGATTTTTCAAATCAATCGCGTGCCTGGATACTGACATATAAGCATGTAAGTACTTTGCACGCAAAACTTTAACTGAAATTTCTAAGTTAAAAAAGTGGCCATACCCCAGTATATATTCCATCAAGAGTTATCTACCTTGGTTGTCTGATACAACTAAATATATTAAAGATGTTTCAAATAAATCACATGCCTGGATATTGAGATATAAGCATGAAAGTATCTTGCCTGCAAAACTTTAACTGAAATTTTTAAGTTAAACAAGAGCTTTCAGAGGACAGCACGCTCGGCTACTCAAAATGCTTGTTGGTAAATCAAATTAAATCTATTTCAATTCTTGCCCTTCACATACCATGTACTTAAAAATATTCAAAAATCAATATACCTTGATAGTCTGATACCCCTTAACTTTCTGGTCAATTCCACGAGTAATTTCTGAGATATAAGCTGGATAGTAGCTTGAATGCAAATATTTAACCAAAATTCTAAATTAAAAGGGGCCATAATTTTTAATATATTCCATCAAGTGATATCTTCCTTTTCAGTATGATACCCCTAAACATATTAAAGATGTTTCAAATCAATCCCATGCCTGGACTATGAGATATAAGCATGAAAGTAACTTGCATGCAAAAATTTACCAAAATTTCTAAGTTAAACAAGAGCTGTCAGAGGACTATTCAATATGCTTGTTGGTAACTTAAATGTGAACATCAAACAAGAGCTGTCAGAGGATAGCACGCTTGACTATTCAAAATGCTTGTTGGTAAATCAAAGAGGACAGCACGCTCGACTATTCAAAATGCTTGTTGGTAAATCAAATGAAATCTATTTCAATTATTGCCCTTCACATACCCTGTACATAATAATAGTCAAAAATGATATACCTTAAAAGTCTGATACCCTTAATATTTCTATGAAGTTTAAAATCAATCCCATGCCTAGTTACTGAGACATGAGCACAATAACACTGTACATGCAAAACTTTAACAAAGTATCCAAGTTAGAAAAGGGCCATAATTTGCAAAAGTTCAGTCTAAAAGTTATCCTCCTTGGTTTTCTGATGCCAATGAATACACTCCTTAACTTTCTGGTCAATTCCACAAGCAATTTTTGAGATATAAGCTGGATAGTAGCTCGATTGCAAAAATTTAACCAAAATTTCTATGTTAAAAGGGGGCCACAATTTGTAACATATTCTATCAAGAGTTATATACCATGAAAGTATGATACCCCTAATCATATTAAAGACGTTTTAAATCAATCACATTCCTTGATACTGAGATATAAGCATGAGAGTATCTTGCATGCAAAACATTTACCAAAACTTCTAAGTTAAAAGGGGCCATAATTCATGTTAAATTCCATCAAGAGTTATCTAACTTGGTTGTCTGATGCCCCTTAACACATTCATAAACTTTCAAGTCAATACCATGAATGGTTTTTGAATACAAACTGGATAGTAGCTTGTACGCAAAACTTTAACCAAATTTTCTATTGCATGCAAAATTAAACCAAAATTTCTAAGTTAAAAGGGACCATAATTCAAATTAAATTCAGTCAAGAATTATCTACCTTGGTTGTCTGATACCCCTGAACATATTTATAAACTTTCAAGTCAATACCATTAATGGTTATTGAGACATAAGGTTGATAGTAACTTGCATGCAAAACTTTAACCAAGAGCTGCAACTCAAACGCCGACTCAAGGGCGACTACAATAACTCTCATATTCTTCAAATAGTCAAGCTAAAAAGTACCATTCAATCCATCTGATCATGAGGAACAAGAATATATAGGTTTATGGGTGGGGATCTAAATTATTTTTGAAATAAAAGGTCAGAAGTAAAACTGACAGGGTTGGGCCAGACCCTCAGGGGACACCAAAGTAGTGCCATTCAATCTGTCTCATCATGAGGAACAAGAATATATATGGTTTAGGGGTGGGGATCTGAACATTATTTGAGATATACGGTCATAAGTAAAATTTAGGGGGTGAGACTTGACCCCTTGGTGACAAATGTGAACTTAAAAGAAGTGCTTTAAATCTGTCTCATCATGAGGAACAAGAATATATATGGTTTAGGGGTGGGGATCTGAACATTATTTGAGATATACGGTCATAAGTAAAATTTAGGGGGTGGGACTTGACCCCTTGGTGACAAATGTGAACTTAAAAGAAGTGCTTTAAATCTGTCTCATCATGAGGAACAAGAATATATATGGTTTAGGGGTGGGGATCTGAACATTATTTGAGATATACGGTCATAAATTTAGGGGGTGGGCTTGACCCCTTGGTGACAAATGTGAACTTAAAAGAAGTGCTTTAAATCTGTCTCATCATGAGGAACAAGAATATATATGGTTTAGGGGTAGGGATCAGAACAGTTTTTGAGATATTATGTCATGAGTAAATTTCAGGGGGCGGGGCCTGCCCCTGGTGACCTCGGGGACAACAAAGTACAGTGTAACCTCCGAAATCATGACCGACCAAAAAGTTTCCTGAATTCAGATGTCTGGAATGAATTAGACTAGCACATATGTATCGATGTTAATTAATGGTTGTGAATAGTGTCATTTTTGTTTACATGTGTAACAGTGTTTGTATTGTTTGCTGAGTGTAATTATCATCAAATCCTTTGAAGCTTTACCTTATACCTTTTACCTGATTTCCCATAATCAATTATCTTACTTTTCTTTCTCTCCCCCTCCGTTCCTCTTTGTTCTCTCTCTCTCTCTCTACTTGCCTTATATTTCCCTCTCTCTTTCTCTATTTGCCATTTTTTTTATGTCAAAATGGGTTACGCTAATGTTGATTCCAAGCATTATTTGTCTTTTTCTTTTTTTCTCTCAACTTTAATTTTTGCCACTTAGGAAAACCAACACATTGTCCGATGCTGTCCTAAAAGTATTACTATTAAAACTTCTCATTTTTAGGAATAAAAAAACAACAACAAGAGGGCCATGATGGCCCTGAATCGCTCACCTGATTAGAAATGAGCAACATATGTTGGATTTTTCATATGGACCTACTTTTTAACCCCACTCCGAACTTGTCCAAGATATTATAGAAACAGACATTCGGACCAAGTTTCTTGAAGATATGGCCAAAAATGCAACCTCTAGAGTGTTAACAAGGTTTTTCATGGATTTGACCTCTTGACCTACTTTTTGACCCAAATTCGAACTTGTCCAAGATTTTATGGAAACAAACATTCTTACCAAGTTTCATGAAGATTGGGCCAAAAATGTGGCCTCTAGAGTGTTAACAGGGTTTTTCTAAGATTTGACCTCGTGACCTACTTTTTGACCCCATATGACCCAAAATTGAACTTGTCCAAGATTTTATGGAAACAAACATTCTTACCAAGTTTCATGAAGATTGGGCCAAAAATGTGGCCTCTAGAGTGTTAAGGTTTTTCTAAGATTTCACCTCATGACCTACTTTTTGACCCCATATGACCCAAAATCGAACTTGTTCAAGATTTTATGGAGAAAAACATTCTGACTGAATTTCATGAAGATTGGGCCAAAAAATGTGGCCTCTAGAGTGTTGACAAGGTTTTACTAAGATTTGACCTCATGGCCTACTTTTTGACCCCACATGACCCAATTTCGAAATTGTCTAAGATTTTATAGAGACAAACATTTGACCAAGTTTCATGAAATTGCCTAAAAAAATGGCCTCTAGAGTGTTAACAATCCAAATTGTTGACGACGCATGACAGATGACGTACGAAGGCGATCACAAAAGCTCACCCTGAGCACGTTGTGCTCAGGTGAGCTAAAAATGATTCAGGAAACGAAATTTGAAATACAGTGTACTCTGAGAAAACCGGACAGCAGTCGGACCGCGGTTTTTGTCCGGTTTCCTCAGATGACCAGTATTCTGAAGAGTCCACATTTTAGCCATATATGACCTACGTCTTAAACTACAATGAATCATAAATATGTGTTTATGTTTTTTCTATTAAGCATGTATGTATAGATCATGAAAGTAATAAATAAGTAATTAAAAGTAACATCTGTCAACTTAACGGTAGTTTGATAAAAATACCCAGATGCACAAGTTCATGTCCTGATTAATATTTCCATGAAGTTTCAAGTCTTGAGTACAAATACCCATGTGTCAAAAACATTAAATTCCTTATTTTTCATAAACAAGGCCCATAACTCTGTCAACTTTCCAAAGCTTCGATAAAAATACCCAGGTGCACAAACTCATCTCCTGAATAATATATCAATGAAGTTTCAAGTCTGTAGTACAAATACTTTTAGAAAAATGTGTCTCACAAGCAAAACATTCTATATTTTTCAAAAACAAAGGCCCATAACTCTGTCAACTTCAACAGTGGTTCAATGAAAATACCTAGGTGCACAAGTTCATGTACTGAATAATATATCCATTAAGTATTAAGTCTGTAGTACAAATACTTTCGGAGTTATGCGTGTCACAAAGTTTCGGGACGTACGTATGTGGACAAAGGCAAATCTATATCCCCCCCTTTGGTGGGGGCATAAAAACAATAGCCCTCCAATATACTAATACAAAACAAGAACTGTCCATAGGACAGTATGCTTAACTATTCCGCCACTTATTAGTTTAGGTTGTGTTAGTCAAAAAAGGGCCATAATTTGTATTCAATTTGATCAAGTTATCTAACTTGTCTAATACCACTGAAGACCAAGTATTAAATCAATCAGCATAGCTGGATACTAAGATATATGCATCCTAGTAAATTGCAGGCAAAACTTAAACCAAATTTACTTGCAAGCAAAAACTTTACCAATATTTCCAAAATCTAATGGGGTCATAATTTACAATGAATTCAGTCCAGTGTTATGAAACTGATGGTCTGATACTGAAATATAAGCATACTAGTATGTTGTATACAAAACTTTAATAAAAATTTCTATGTCCAACAAGTAAGACTATTGCCAAGCAATAAAGGTCTCCTACTGGAGAGGGCCTAGTCACACTAAACAAAACTGGGTGGTTAGTGAAGGCAATATCCAGGACAGATTCAAGTTCATGGGAAGGCTGCTCAATCAACTGTATGAAGCCACTGTATGAAGCTTCCTTTTTGATATGGAAAAAAAATTGCGCAAAAAGGGGGCATAAATTTTTTAACACAAAGAACAAACTTATAAATGCACCTTCCTGTGTGATCTGTGAGACTTGACTTAAGTTGTATAGGTCATGAGTAAGTTCAAAAATAATTGGAAGACAAACACTCAAGAGAAAAAACAAATTGCTATATCTTCTTAGTAACTAGATGCCCAAGGGCATAATGTCAAGCCCGCGGCCTAAGATGCACCCTTCTCCTCTTAATGTGACCTTGACCCCCGGACAAGCAAATGTCCTTTGACCTCTCTATAAATATCACCTAGACCTTTGAGCACAACTCTTGTGCATGACACTTTGCCCAATTAAGGTAAATATAACTGCAAGTTTATTTGAAAATCCTGTGATCCAAGTCTAATTTACAGCCAAAACAAGCAAATGATATTTAACCTCTATGTGTGACCTTGACCTTAAAGCTGCAGACCTAACCCTTACGTGTGACACTCTGTCTCGTTAAGGTTAACATAAGTGCCAAGTAATTAAAAAATCCTGCAATCCGTTACTAAGTTACACCCAAGACAAGCAATTCAAGACCAATGACCTCTATTTGTGACCTTGACTTTTGAGCTAGGGACGAAATTCTTGTGCCTGACTCTCCGTCTAATTTAGGTTGACAAAACTGCCAAGTTATTTGAAAATCCTGCGATCCATGTCTAACTTACAGCCCAGAAAAGCAAATCCATCTCCATAAACTTTGACCTTTAAGTGTGATCTAGACCTTTGAGTTAGGGCCCAACTCTGTGCGATACTCCACCTAATTGAGGTAAACATAACAGCCAAGTTATATTGAAAATGCTGCGATCCATGTTACAGTCCGGACAAGCAAATCCAGCTCCATGATCTTAACCTCAAAGTAAAACCTTGACCTTTGAGCTATGATTCAGGTTCTTGAGCACAACACATCGTCTCACTTAGCTTGACATTTGTGTCAAGTTTTTGAGAATCCCTCCATTGCTGACGAAGTAACAGCCGGAAAAGCAATTATGACCTTTAAGTGTGACCTTGACCTTTGAGCTAAACACACTGTTTTTGAGTGCTACACAGCGTCTCATCATGGTAAACATTTGTGCCAAATTATTTTTAAATCCCCCCAAAAATGAAAGAGTAATGGTGCGGACAAGCTGTTTAGACCAATTTTTTACATTTGACCTTAAGTGTGACCTTGACCTTTGAGCTAAACACACTGTTCTTGTGCACGACACAGCTTCTCATCATAGTGAACATTTGTGCCAAGTTATTTTTATATCCCCAAAATAATGAAAGAGTAATGGGTTGTACAAGCTGTTTTAGACCAATTTTTTACATTTGACCTCTAAGTGTGACCTTGACCTTTGAGCTAAACACACTGTTCTTTGCGCGACTCAGTGTTTCATTATGGAGAACATTTGTGCCAAGTTATTTTTTAATCCTCCCAATAATGACAGAGTAATGGCCAAGACAAGCATCATCCAGATGGACACACGCACACACATACACTGTACCTCCATTGTGGCAACTATGTTGAGTTCACTGCAAGTGAGCTCGTCAAAAAGGGGCACAATTTTCTCAATATAAGGGAAAGTGTTATGGAACATTTTGTGTAAACTAACAATAACACCAATAAAGTTGGTATAAAGTCTCAATCAAATGCATCTATATCCAGAAATATTCAAGGTAATGTAGATTTTTGAAAAATTTTCAATGTAAAAAGGGGGATATATTTGTGAAATCAAAGAGTCAGGGTTATGGGACATGACATGTAAATTGGTCTTTTTAGACTCAAAACTTGTAGCAAGTTGAAATGGATATCTATAGGGCTTCAAAAGCATATCACAAGTTTTGCAATATGTCAAGTCTATTTGTTGCCATAGCAACCACATTTCTTAACATAGGGGCAAAATAATATGATGTGCATAATTTTCATATTGCCATCTATATATGTATCAAGTTTCAAGAAAATATTCAAAGGACTTTATGAATTATAGCAGGATCCTGTTTTTGCGGACAGACAGACAGAGGGCAAACCTGAAGTCCCCTCCGGTGAACTGGTAGGGGACTGAAATGGGCAATGAGTTATAAAACTTGTTTGATTAATGCCCTTGGCTGAGTAGAATAGATCAACAGAATCTGTATAGACAGGCTAAAAATTGAATAAAAATAATAATGGGCAACAATTCAATTAGAATTAAGCCAACCATGATATAGCAAGGATATTTGCAACTAGCACTGGTACTTGAAAATACTGTGAAGTTGAATTCAAAATCTGACCAAAAGTTACTGAGAAACAGAGCAGAAAAATGTATATAAATATGACCAGGGGGAATTACTCAATGAAAATTGAAGTAAGTATCAAATGCTCAAAAAATATGAAGTAGGCTTGGCATATGGTAGCTGAGAAATAGAGTAAACAAATTTATGTTAACTAAATATAACAAAGGGTCATAATTCATATAAAATCAAATCAGTCATGATGCACAAAACATGAGTGCAACTAGATTTGGTACTTATTAATACTTTGAAGTTAAATAAACAAGGTTTTGTTAGTATATTGTGAAGGTTCACCCAATGATCATCTCTGCCAAGTTTAATCAAATTATGTTCAGTGGTTTCAGAGGATATGTCATTTAAAGGTTTCACTATATACATATAAGGCAAATTAGCCTCGCCCCTGGCAGCCATCTTCTTTTACGGATTGGAATAATTTTAGCAATCTTGGTAGATGGTTACCCAAGGAACATCTGTACCAAAACATTTTGAAATCTGGCCAGTAGTTTTGACGGACGACGCACAACGATGGATGCAGGGTGATCCTAATATCTCACCATGAGCTAAAAACAGTGAGCTAAAAACGGGCTCCATCCCATTGCTGCCATGTTTTTCAATGAATCAAAATAATTTGAACAATCTTTGTAGAAACCTAAGGAACATCTGTGCCAAATAACTTTGAAATCCAGCCAGTACTTTTGGAGGAGAAGATATTTGAAGTTTTTACTATATACATATAAGGAAAACGGGCTCTGCCTCCTGGAAGCCATGTTTTTGAACAGATCAAAATAATTTGAATTATCTTGGTAGAGAGTGCCCCAAGGAACATCTATGCCAAATAACTATGAAATCTTGCCAGTAGTTTTGGAGGAGAAGATTTTCAAAAATTTCATATGTTTTTTCTTTCTGTTGCAATGGCAACCAGAGTTCTGCATGGAATCAAATTCTTTGAACAAATATGAAAGGGCTTCACCCAAGGAACATTCCTGTGAAGTTTCTTTAAAATTAGCCCAGTGGTTTAGGAAGAGATGTCGTTTTAGGCTAAATGTTGACGACGGACGACAGACATTCATCAGTAATAATAGCTCACCTTGAGCAAGCCTTGCTCAGGTGAGCTAAAAAAAATTGGTTCCTTTAATGAAAGTTGATTAATCAAAGGACATGTCACAGTTTGTTACATGATCAATAGGTGTGAAAATACATTTTACATGGCCATTTTTATATTACGATTTATATAATTTTCGTTGTTTGAATTGATTAATAAGACGAAAATTGTTTTCCCTTGTTACGGTTAGTCCGATAGGTGGCGTGTTTATATGCACGTGGGTTTCGTGTTTGGATATTAAGTTCATTCAGCCTTGGGACCGACCAGCTTGTAGACGTGTTTTTACTGTCGTTGGATTTCTTACCATTATGGAGCACGTGGCTAGTAACATGTGCCAGCAAACAGAAACTTTACAATCGCCTGATATCAATGCTAGTTTGCGTGAAATTTTGTTCGAGCTACGGGGACAAAAATCTGAGCTGAATTCATTAAAAGACGAATTACATGGCCAGTCTTTAGCAGTTGCCGAGGTTAAAAAGCTGAAGTCTTCAAAGGATATATGTTGGAAATTTACAGGCAACCATTTACAGTATGAATTTAATTCAGAGCTTGAGGACATTTTGAAGCAGATTGTGTGGGCTACGGAAAACTCTAAGCATGACTACGCTAAGGAATTATTGGGTGAGATGACAAATAAATTGCGGTTACGGAACAAGCACATCCGTATTGCTGATAGCTCAGAAGGAGGGTGGGAGACTGTTCGACAATATCAGTCTAACCCACTGGCGAGCGATTCGAAAGACGAGTCGAGGCTTCTGAAAGCAGATTCCCAAGCTGTGAAGAAACGTAAGCAGTTGAAAACTAAGTCCAAGCCTAAAGTTCCATCAGCAGCACTGGGGTATTCGGATAGCATGGCAGCAGCACGTGGCGGCGTCAACGTCACCCCTTTCTGTACCTATGTACAGTTGCAACACGGGGAAGGGCATTCCTTTCGTGGATACCAAGGTGCACCGGCAAACAGAGGCCCACAACTTGGACCTTGCTTTGCCTGCGGCGAGTTTAACCATTTCCGGCGAGCGTGTCCATATACCAGAGTCGCTCAGCAACAGCAGTAACAACAGCAGCCAGAGCAACATACCACCAAGTAGTGCGGTAGATGATGTTGATACGTGGACTGTTAAAGATAAGTATCTTAGTAACATTCCAGGCTGTTCCTTTGATTTTGATTCTGAGCGTTTTACAGATAGTTTTGTTGTCTATGAACAGGGTTTAAAAGAAATAATTGTAAAAGATCGTTTGAAAGGTCACATAGATTTCTGGATAAAAATTGGAGCTAGTGATTTTATTTTAGATACCATTAAAAATGGGTATAAAATACCGTTTTATACTGTACCTGAGGAAAAAATATTATCAAATAATAAGTCTGCTTTAAGAGAATCTGATTTTGTACAGTCAGCTATATGTGATCTTTTGGATCGTGGTCTGGTTAAGAAATGTACCCAGCCTCCCACTGTTGTTAACCCCCTGTCTGTATCTATACAAAATAGTGGCAAGAAACGCCTCATTTTAGATTTGAGAACACTTAATTTACATATATGGAAACAGTCTGTAAAATATGAAGATCTGAGACTTGCATTATTGTATCTTGAGAAAGATAGCTGGATGATAAAGTTTGACATTCACTCAGCTTATCATTTTTTAGATATTTTTGATGATCACACTCAATATCTGGGATTTTCGTTTCCTGATAAAGATAATCATATCTGTTATTATAAATTTTTGGTGTTACCTTTTGGTCTCGGCGTGGCCCCTTATTCGTATACCAAATTTACCCGTCCTCTGGTTAATAAGTGGCGTGGTAAGGGTAAGAAGATAATCATGTTTTTAGATGATGGATTTGGAACTGCAGGTACATTTCAAAGTACTAGAATGTTGTCACGCGACATAAAGCTAGATTTACTTCAATCTGGCCTGATTCCTAAAGCTGATAAATCGTTGTGGAATCCTGTTCAGGTATTAGAGTGGTTAGGGGCTATTTTAGACAGCCAGAAGTATGTTATTTATATTCCAGATAGGAGAATAAATAAAGCACTGTCTACTCTTCAGCTACTGAAGGAGTCTCAGTGGATCCCTGTCCGTAAAATGGCCAGTTTTATTGGTCAAATCATTTCCATGGGTATTGTTATTGGTCCAGTCTCTCAAATCATGACCCGTTACTTAAGTATGGATGTAGATAAGGCACGAACCTAGAATTCGTATATCAAAGTGTCATTTGAGGGTAGACAGCAGTTGTGTTTTTGGGAAACCGCTCTTCGGTCTTTGAATATGAGGCATCTGTCTTGCTCTGCCGCATGTACCAAGATCGTGTACAGTGATGCTTCTGGTGTGGGTTATGCCGGGTATGAAGTTAGTACTGTTAACAGTGTATCACATGGAATGTGGTCACCAGATGAAGCCACGCGGTCCTCTACGTGGAGGGAGCTCTGTTCTGTGTTCAGAGTCATGCGATCTCTTGTACATGTATTAAGTCACAATAGGGTCAAATGGTTTACAGATAATCAGGCAGTATGCAGCATGGTAAGAAAAGGCTCTATGAAAAGGGATTTGCAAGATATTGCTATGAAGATTTTCAATTGCTCGTCTAGTCATTGTATACACTTAGAAACGGAATGGATTCCACGACGTGAAAATTGCCGTGCAGATTACATGTCAAAGGTCATTGAGATTGATGATTGGTCAATAGGATCCAATATCCTAGACTTGATATCTGCTAGATGGGGACAGTTAGATGTTGATTATTTTGCTTCTGAACACAATGCAAAATTGCCCATCTTTTACTCCCGTTTTTGATGTTATAAAAGCTCAGGTGTAGATGCTTTTACTGTTGACTGGTCACAAGGATTTGGTCTTTATGTACCTCCGGTTATTTTAGTGGCCAGGGTTTTGAGGAAAATGATGTTTTGTGGAGCCAGAGGTGTATTGGTGGTGCCCGAATGGAAATCTGCAAATTTCTGGCCAATTTTGTGCAAAGAGGGTGGTCAGTTTAGAGAGTTTGTTCTTGATGCTATCTATTTGCCTACAGACAAATTTTCTGATAAACCGTGCAAGAACGGTGTAGGAATTTTTGGAAATGAGAATTTAAAATTCAATATGTTAGCTTTGTATATAGATTGCACAGTGCAGTAGAGTACACTTTTTGATATACATGTATGTCACATTGATTTTTACAGTTGGCCTCTATGGGCACGAGAACTGTGGTGTCACATTGACATGTACCGTTAGCCTGTATGGGCGTTATATAACGGTGGCGTATGCCTACAACAAGCCGGTATCGGCTAGTTGGTGATATGTACGGGTATCTGTACATATGATTATGTACACATAGTAAAGATTTAAATATGAAAATATTTGTATTTGGTTATAATTTCTTTATATGTAACGACATATATTGTGATGATGCAATTTATTTTTCTCCGTTATTGCTAATGTTTAAATTTTGTTTTTACATTTGTTTTTTCGCAGTTATGGGCAAGAGGTGGAAAAGCTACCGGACGTCTTGGCGGACAAGATCTCCTTGCTACCAGAGTTACTCGAAGGGTCGCGAGCCAAAAGTACATGTGAAAATTACAAACGTGGTTTCCGACGTTGGACCGCATGGGCTTTGAGTAATGGTTTAACTAGTAGGGATATCTTGCCTGCTAAGGCCTTTCATGTAGCTATTTATCTGTCTTCGTTAATTCAAAGTGCTTCTTCATCTAGTTCTGTAAATAATGCATTCTACAATGTTAAGTGGTTTCACGAGTTATTTGGCTTTAACTCTCTTTCGAATTCTAAATTAATATCTAATGTATTAGAAGCTGCTAAACGTAAGTTGGCTCGCCCAGTAAAAAAGAAAGAACCAATGACTATAGAACTTTTAACCAAGATGTATAATAGTATATTTTCAGAAGGAGATGTTAAACAACAAAGGACTATATGTGCATGTTTAATGGGTTATGCGGGTTTTCTTAGAAGTGCTGAATTGTTAAATTTGCGTGCTTGTGATGTGTTGATAAATCCGGTGTACATGAGTATTTTCATAGAACAGCAAAATGGACAGATATCGTGATGGTGCTTGGATTATCATTGCCAGGACAGGAACATTGTTATGCCCAGTTGTTAATTTAGAACGTTACTTCTTGTGGGCCAATATAGAAAATGACTCTGATGTTTACATCTTTTCACATTTGACTGCTACTAAACATGGTTTTAAGTTATGCAGAGATGGGAAACATTTAGCATACAGTAATTTGAGGAAATTGTTTATAAAAGCTTTCAAACCTCATGTATTAAATATCAGTGATTATTGTTTACATTCATTAAGATCGGGTGGTGCTAACATGGGTATACCTGATAGAATGTTTAAACGGCATGGGCGTTGGCTCAGTGAATCTGCAAAGGATGGTTATGTCAAGGATTCTTTAGAACAAAGGCTTAAGTTTCAAAATCATTGGGTTTGTAGTAATCGCAATTTCTGTTATAGCCCGTTCTTTTATATTCACTGGTCGGTTGGTCTCCCAACGGCTTATACCAATACTGTGTATATGTTGTTCTATGTGGACATAAGGTATATATAGCTATCGGAGGGAGTTGAAAGGGAAGTCTTCTTACTCTCTAGAGGTTTGATGATGTGTGAAAATAAATACAAAACATCTTGGTCAAGGTGTTAATAACAGTGACAGGTGGTCTTTGGACCTGGTTACCAAGGACATACAGGTGTAGATTTGAAAACAACTTCGAAGAATCACACTGACATTTTATATAGTATATACTATTTAGGGACCAGGCATGGAGCTCGAGGAATCAGAAACCACATGTTTGAAGATTCGCCCTAATATTTATGTAGAATTAAAAGGGCTAAATCAAGGGACCAAACTTCATCTCAATTCATCACTGGTATTCAATGAATCGACACATTAAGGAATCAAGAGGGACTCACTTTTCAAGGGATCAGCTTTCTTTTAGCAATTATGGTAAAGGGCCATGAGGTTAACATTTAAGCAAAATGAAATTATATTCTGACCCTTGGTTTCAAAGGAGATTTTCCAAAAACTTTTAAACAAAATTCCATTGATTGCCATAGCAACCAGAGTTCTACATGGATCAAGTTTATTTTAGCAACTGATGTGGAGGGCCACCTAAGGATCACTCATGCTAAGTGTTATCAATTTCAATCAAAAGGTTTCAGAGGGTATGTCTTTCTAAGCAAATTGTTGACGACGCAGGACACAGGCAGAGTGACCACAATAGCTCATCTTGAGCATGTTGTGCTCTGTTGAGCTAAAAAGTCATAGAAAGTTAAAGATTAAGACTTGAGATGGAGATCTTGGCAGAGTGATATACAAAATTACAATGTTATCTTCCCTGTATGATCCCTATGGGAAATCATGCATTCTCAGTGACATCATTTAGTTATATATTATAGCATTGGTTACATACAACACATCTCTATATATCTTACATATTATTTACTGAACATTGATGGAACATAAAACAATGGATTACTGCCATGGAGAATGAGCTACAAATGATAAACAAGAAAGTCAGTAAAACTGACAGATGCTCCCCGAAGAACGTCATTGTTACAAATAAGGCCTTGGTCAATGGGTGGGAGGATATGTTGAAATCCCCATTCCTAAATCATATCTATTCTCCTCATCAGATGAGATGTTTTACCAACTCTAATTTGGAGACTTAGTAACAGTTTACTATTTAATATGATAATACGTGTTACTCATCAGATCTTTCATTGATTTTTTTAAAGTTTTTATACTACTAAAAATTAAGTCATACATTTCAATGTGTGCTCATATCAAAGAGGTTAACCAACACTCTTGACATATGACTGGATATTTGAAACAGTGTATAATGGCCTAAACAACAATTAGCTGACATGATTGACATTACTAGCATATTGAATTTTGTGGGGTTTTGTTTAAATGATATCTCCTGTTAAATTAGGCAAATGACATGAATATTAGTCAACAACATGGTAGTAGGGGCCATAACTCTCTTAAAAATTGAGGAACCAGGTCACGTCGACGATATGCATATCTACTCTTGGTAATAAAGCTTCCCATAAAGTTTCATTGAATTCAAGCCATTAGTTCCTGAGAAATAGCCCGGAGAAGAATCATGCAACATGAACTATAGGCCAAAAAGTCAAGGGGCCATAACTCTGTGAAAAATTGAGGAACCAGGTCACGCCGACGATATGCTTATCTACTCTTGGTGATAAAGCTTCCCATAAAGTTTTGTTGAATTCAAGCCATTAGTTCCTGAGAAATAGCCCGGACAAGAATCATGCAATATGTACTATAGACCAAAAAGTCAATGGGCCTTAACTCTTTGAAAAATTTAGGAATCGGGTCATGCTGACCATATGCGCATCTCCTCTTGGTAATAAAGCTTCCCATAAAGTTTCATTGAATTCAAGCCATTAGTTCCTGAGAAATAGCCCGGACAAGAATCATGCAATATGTACTATAGGCCAAAAAGTCAAGGGGCCATAACTCTGTTAAAAATTGAGGAACCAGGTCACGCCGACAATATGTGTATCTACTCTTGGTAATAAAGCTTCCCATAAAGTTTTGTTGAATTCAAGCCATTAGTTCCTGAGAAATAGCCCGGACAAGAATCATGCAATATGTACTATAGGCCAAAAAGTCAAGGGGCCATAACTCTTTGAAAAATTTAGGAATCGGGTCATGCTGACGATAGGCGCATCTCCTCTTGGTAATAAAGCTTCCCATAAAGTTTCGTTGAATTCAAGCCATTAGTTCCTGAGAAATAGCCCGGACAAGAATCATGCAATATGTACTATAGGCCAAAAAGTCAATGGGCCATAACTCTGTGAAAAATTTAGGAATCGGGTCATGCTGACAATATGCGCATCTCCTCTTGGTAATAAAGCTTCCCATAAAGTTTCGTTGAATTCAAGCCGTTAGTTCCTGAGAAATAGTCCGGACAAGGAAAGTGTGACGGACGGACGGATCGACGGACAGACGAACGGACGGACGGACGGACGAAGCGGCGACTATATGCGTCACCTTCGGTGAGCATAATGAGAAAACACAGGAGACTCTGAACAGAAAGCTCCTGGAGTAGCTGTATTATCTAAGTTTACTGTTTGCTTAGGCATCAAAACACATCTTTCTGAGGAAAAGAATAAATACATTTCTTTCAACAAAAGCTACAAACCTCGTTCGAGATGTCAGTGTCTGCAAGCTTCTTGATGAGCATATCTCTTTGTTCGCTCAGCCTTAGTCCTGCAGCTTCCTGCTTGTGTTGCTCACGCAGTAACCTACGCAAATTTCTGTTGGTGGCCTCGAAGTCTGCCAACTTCTCTAGAAGAACATCCTTCTGTTTAGTCAGCTTAGCACTGTCTGACTGGGTGATGTGTGAGTCCTACAAGGTATTTGAATGAAAAGCCTTCAATGATTACTCTGTATCAATTTGCAGAGGTGAAAAGACACTTTATTCCAATCATTTGGTTAACAGAAGAATAAGAAATATTCATGAATCATATCTTTCACCATATAAAATATGAAGTTGTCATGGCCATTGCGGGAACTATTTAAAGTCAATTTTACATAAATGTTGCTATGGATGAGACAGGTCAAAAACTTAATAACAATTAATTTAAAATCAACTAGAGATTTGTTTTTGTAGAAAACTGATGTCTCCCTCCCCCTCACCTCACACACACATACATACACTGAGGCACACAGTGACATATGTACAAGAGCCCTCTCATCAGGGTCTGCTTTTTTTGCATTGAAAAAGTAGTTCTTCCAGGATCACAGTAACAAATACATTTGCTCACTTTTGCAAACAGTGACTTGAAATAGGAATACATTGTTATTTTTCACATGTAAATGAATAATAAGGGTGACCAGCAACAGGTAAGCCCTGAATTGAATAGCTTGCTGATTCAAATTCATGGCAAAATTCCCAGTTCCAACTCTTGTTGTTTAATGAGAAATTATCTCTCATCATTTCATTTCTTTCCATAAATTTAATTTTGTTTCAATAGCATGAGTAAAACATGAGTTATTTTACGGTCAAGAAATTGTGAAAAGGGGGATTAACTTCAAAATACTGAGGCCAGAGTTATGGATGTTGTACATGACACTTCCTCTAATCAAGTTTTATACACATATAAAATTTTACTTCAATAGCATAAGGAGAAGAAAAGTTATCTTCTAGACAGGACAAAATGACAACAAGAGTGCCAGTGATGCCACAATATACGCCGCCACAAAATATAAAGACCAAGAGGGGTCTTTTAATTATTGCTTTTAACATTTCTGTAAGCATAACCTCATAATGAAGTCTGTAAGACCAATTAATTTAGCTGAACAGAGATAGAACCCTAAAAATGCTTCCAATATGACAGTAGGTCAAATAGCAGTATCAATTTGAATCCTTTTTTCTTTCTCCCCATAACTCTTGCAAAAATCACTGTACCAGAAAATCCTTGCCTTATGCACTTTTACCTGTTTAGAAACTTGAGTTGTGTTTTAAAGAGACCATGTTTAGAAAGGCATAACTATTGCAAATATTGATGAACATCAAAGCCCCTGCTTTGTGCATATCTACCCAGTATAGTAATGACATTGCCCAAGTTTTGAAAAGATTAGGTCAGAAACATACAAGAAATTGCATTCCCAAAGCTGAAATATCAATCAGCTAAAAAGACTAAGTTTCAGGGGACACAAATCTTGCAAAAATTAATATACCATAAAATCGCCACTTCATGCACATCTACCCATTATGGTAATGATATTGACCAAGTTTTGAAAAGATTCATTCAGAAATGTAGGAGGAGTTGCATTCACAAGGCTGCAATATCATTCAACTACAGAGACTAAGTTTCAAAGGGACACAAATCATGTAAAAATCAATGAACCGGAAAATTGCCACTTCATGCACATCTACCCATTATAGTAATGACACTGACCAAGTTTTGAAAAGATTTATTCAGAAATGTAGGAGGAGTTGCGTTCACAAGGCTGCAATATCATTCAGCTACAGAGACTAAGTTTCAAAGGGACACAAATCTTGTAAAAATCAATGAACCGGAAAATCGCCACTTCATGCACATCTACCCATTATAGTAATGACATTGACCAAGTTTTGAAAAGATTCATTCAGAAACGTAGGAGGAGTTGCGTTCACAAGATACGGACGTACGGACGGACGGACAGACGGAGAAGATGACGCCAATATACGACCTCCTCCGGCGGCGTATAAAAAAATGTGAAAAGGGGGGATAACTCCAAAAATAATGATGCCAGAGTTATGGATGTTGTGCATGGCACTTCCTCTAATCAAGTTCTTTACATATATAAAATTTCATTTCAAAAGCATATGCAGAAGAGAAGTTATCGGCCAGACAGGACAAAATTTAACAAAAAAATGTGAAAAGGGGGGATAACTCCAAAAATACTGATGCCTGAGTGATGGACCTTGTGCATGACACTTCCTCTAATCAAGTTCTTTACATATATAACATTTCATTTCAAAATCATATGCAGAAGAGAAGTTATCTGCCAGACAGGAAAAAAAATTGACAAAAAAATGTGAAAAGGGGGGATAACTCCAAAAATACTGATGCCTTAGTGATGGACCTTGTGCATGACACTTCCTCTAATTCTTCCTCTTTCAATAAATGAAATCTCAATGCAATGGCATAGGTAGGAGTTATCATCCAGACAAAATGTGACAAGATAATTTGACAAGAGCTGTCAGAGGACAGCATGCTCGACTATTCAAAATGCTTGTTGGAAAATCAAATGAAAGTTCCTTGTATGCAAAACTTTAACCAAAATTTCTAAGCTAAAAAGGGGCCATAATTTGTAATATATTCCATCAAGAGTTATCTACCTTGGTTGTCTGATGCCCTTAAACATGTTCATAAACTTTCAAATCAATACCATGAATGCCTTTTGAGATACAAGCTGTATAGTAGCTTGCATGCAAAACTTTAACCAAACTCTCTTGCATGCAAAACAAAAAAGCAAAAAAAAAATTATATTCAATTCAGTCAAGAGTTATATACCTTGGTTGTCTGATGGCCCCTGAGTATATTCATTATCTTTAAAGTCAATACCATGAATGGTTATTGAAATATAAGGTTGATAGAAACTTGCATGCAAAACTTTAACCAAAAGATGCAACGCAAACGCCAAGGCCGACACAAGGGTGACTACAATAGCTCTCATATTCTTCGAATAGTCAAACTAAAAAGGGAGGATATCTCCAAAATATGGACGCCAGAATTATGGACCTTGTGAATGACACTTCCTTTAATCAATCAAGTTCCTTCCATAAATGAAATTTTACTTCAATAGCTTAAGTAGAATAGAAGTGATTTTCCAAACAAAGTGTGTGACAAAAGGACAGACAGGCAGACAACTGAAAACAAGAGGGCAAAGATGGCCAAGATGGCCCTTAAGACGCTCACCTGAGAAAAATTGCCTTCATTGCCTGTACAAGTTACTAAATTATAGCAAAGTTGTACTGAATACTTAATCCATGAGATCATTTCAATTTCACAAACCAAACAGTATCTGTGCTCAAAATATTTGAAATCAAACTTGACTGATAGATAATGACTATAAGCATTGTCAACAAAACTTCAAAATGACTGCTTAAGAAATGAAGAAATGAAGAGGCTATAGTGTTAACAGTGAAATCTGGCATTTTTATTAATCAAAAGGCAATAACTCCTAGCCTAATTATCTGATATCAGCCATAGATGAACTTGGAAGAGAGATTTTTGCTTTTAATATTATCATAAAGTTTGAAAATGATTGCGTAAGGAATAAAGATTCTAGCATACAAACAAAGTTAAACCTGGCATTTTTTTAATATTAAAGGGCATACTCCTGAAAAAGTAAAATCGGTTTTTAAAAATTAAAAAGGGCATAACTCCTGACCTTATTGACTTATATCAGCCATCATCCAACTTAGCCGAAAGAATATGGCTATAAACATTGTCATAAAGTTTGAAGATGACTGCTTAAGAAATGAAGACAAAGTAAAATCTAGCATTTTTTTAATATTAAAAGGGGCATACCTCCTGACCTAATTGGCCGATATCAGCCGTAATCAAACTTGGCATAAATAATATGGCTGTAAACATTGTCATTACGTTTGAAAATGATTGCTTAAGAAATGATGATACTAGAGTGCAAAGTGAAATCTGACATTTTTTAATATCAAAAGGGGCATAACTCCTGATCTAACTGGCCGATATCAGCCATAATCGATCTTGGCCTAGAGATTCAAATAAACATTGTCATAGAGTTTGAAGATGATTGCTTAAGAAATGAAGATGCTACAGTGCAAACAAACTAATTGTGGACGACAGACGGATGGACTACGGACATTCACCAATCCTAATAGCTCATCCTGAGCACATGTGCTCAGGTGAAGTAAAAACAATGTTTCCCCCATATAAATATGGTGAAATAATTAAGTCCACATAGAATATTCCTATGAGATTTGGTCCCATACAATGACAAATATTGTAGTTCAAGCATACTGTTTTATAAATCAAAAGTTCAGGTACAAAAGCTTGTGTATCTACTAAAGATAGCTTTTCATTTAAAAGTTCCAGAATCAATGTACCTGTCTGAATTTCCGTACGAGGTCTCGTAGCTGGGACGCTTGCTTTGCTGCAGACTGTCCATCCATCTCCACCTCGATCAACTTCTTCATCAGCTTCTCACGCTCTTTGTTCAAAATGTCTGCTTCCACCCTGGAATATATAGCAAACACTTTCTATGATCTTCATGATACTTTCTTTTTCCTTCTCAAAAGAAGACAGAAAAATACTTAAAAAAACAAAAGTTCCAAGAGTTCATGTTATTCATGATAGTTGTAACAAAGCTATGTGGACTAAAAGGTCAAACTTCAAGGTCACCTTTAACCCTTTCCCTCATATAGACTCATTTTGACGCACTCAATAGGTACCAAATAAAGCTTAATCTGCAGAAAACCACAGTTAAACCTTACTAAATTTAATTACAAAATCCTCATTTCCAGACCACTGAGGAGCAGCGAACAGCATAAAACCTGATCAGCCTGCGAGTTACTCGCAGGCTGATCTGGTTTTATGTTGTTCGCATAGGTCTTTTCATGGTTTCCTCTATGAGGGAAAGGGTTAATCCAGAGCAGCCTGTACATTAGTAGCATGGAGATGACAACATATCCAAAGAAATGGTATAATGAAATAAAAGACAAGCAAAATGTTGATCACTTAGAGAGAAACACTTTATTTATGTTCTTATATCTTAAGTTCTAAAGTAGTTCAATCTAGCATAATGGTGCTAAATTAGTACAAATGACTTTTTATTAATTTCAGCCATTATTGGACTTAGCCGACGTGTAACCTCTCTACATTATTATGCCATAACCAAGGAGTATGGAATCACACCCAGTCACATTATCCTGACACTGGGCCAAGCAGTCCTCGAACTAACTTTATGTCATAAATGCAAGAAGCAAGTGTTGGTAGAACCGGTGGATGCTCCCCAAACTGCGCTTTGTCATTTGATGGTTACTTTATTTTACTATGTGAATTACGAACAAAATTTAAGTATAAAAAAAACAAAAGGCAATAAATCATAAATTATGCAAAACAGGGGCATGGTTCTTGTACACTGTATGTCTCCTCATTGTAATATATCTATCTATTAAGTTTCATGTTGATACCTCTTATAGTTTTTGTGTCATGCTCTGGACAAAATTTAAGTATGAACGAACTAGAACTGTGTCCATAGGACACGGATGCCCCCGCCATTATGTTTATCAAATGATATATTTGCCATGAATATGAAAAACTGGACATATAAAAGGTGATTTTAAGATCAAATGAGCACTGTGACCCTGAATGCAACCAAGTGATGTGATCTTGACCTTCAAGCTAGCAACCTGTACTTGTTTTGTGACAGTGTTTTGTCCTAGGGATCCCTCCTTGTGGCAAGTTATTTCAAAACATGACTATACACAACAACCATACAACCCAGACAGGACAGCTTGCACAAATTTTTAACTGACAACTGTGACCTTGACCTTGAAGCTAGCAACCTGGTTCTTGTTAGCGACACATCCTTTTATCCTAAGCATCAATTGTGCCAAGTTCTTTTAAAAAGTGACCAAACATAACAAAGTCACAGCTGGGACACAAATTCTTGTACAAACACACACACACACACACACACACAGACAGGTGTAACACTATACGTCCGTCGCCATTTCTCCTAAATTATGCAAAACAGAGTTATGCTTCTTGTACACTGCACTTTTCCTCAATGAGATATACTCAACTATGAAGTTTCATGCTGATACCTCTTATAGTTTTTGTGTTATGATTCAGACAAAATTATGATGAACAGATGAACTGACGGACAGACAAAGCAGCAACCATATGCTTTCCGTTCAGGGAGCATTAAAACATATACCAACACAATTTTAACTAGACTTCTTTCGTCCTGAACAAAAGAAAGGGCTTTCTGCAATGCAAACCATGTCAAACCTGATCATACTCATTTACTATTCTGACATACACCATCTTAAAACAAGAGTGCCAAGATGGCCCTGTGATGTTCACCCAAGTAAGATTGCTGTGTTAGGCATGATTACCAAAACAAGAGCTGTCAGAGGATAGCACGCTTGACTATTCAGAATGTTTGTTAGTAAATCCAATGAAATCTATTTCAATTCTTGCCATTCACATACCCTGTATATATTAATAGTAAAAATTGATATACCTTGATAGTCTGATACCCCTTAATATTTTTATGAAGTCTAAACTCAATCCCATGCCTAGTTACTGAGACATAAGCATAATAACACTCTGCAAGCAAAACTTTAACAAAGTATCCAAGTTAGAAAAGGGCCATAATTTGTATAAAATTCAGTCCAAAAGTTATCCTCCTTGGTTTTGTGATGCCCCTGAATACACTCCTTACTTTCTAGTCAATATCATAAACAATATCTGAGATACAAGCTGGATAGTAGCTTGCATGCTTAACTTTAACCAAATTTTCTATTGCATGCAAAACTTTAACCAAAATTTCTAAGTTAAAAAGGGGTCATAATTTATATTAAATTATGTCAAGAGTTATCTACCTTGGTTGTCTGATGTCCCTGAACATATTCATAAACTTTCAAGTCAATACCACAAATGGTTATTCAATGGTTATATAAGGTTGATAGTAACTTGGATGAAAAAACTTTAACCAAAAGCAATAACACCAATGCTGATGCTGACGCAAGAGTGACTACAATAACTCTCATATTCTTCGAATAGTCAAGCTAAAAATGGTATCTAAAGTGTTTACAATGTTTTTCTAACATTTGACTATGTGACCTAGAATTTGATCCTACCTAAATTTGCACTCATCTGGGATTTCATGCAGTCATCATTTTTATTAAGTTTATTGAAGACTGGGACAAAACTGTAGCCTCTAGAGTGTTCACAAGGTTTTTCTAAATTTGTCCTGGTGATCTACTTTTTGACCTCATGTGACCCAGTTTTGAACCCATCTGAGATTTAATGTAAACAAACATTCAGACCAATTTACATGAAGGTTAGGCTAAAAATGTGGCTTCTAGAGAGATCATAAAGTTTTACTAAGATTTACCCAGGTGACCTACTTTTTGACTCAATGTGACCCATTTTTGAACTCATCAGAGATTTCATGTAGACAAACATCTTGTCCAATTTTCATGAAGACTGAGCCAAAACTGCTGCCTCTAGTGTCTTCACTCGGTTTTTTAGATATTTTCTAAGATTTGACCTAATGACCTAGTTTTTGATCCAACATGACCCAATTTTTAACTCATCCGACCCATCATGAAGACAAACATCCTGACCAAATTTCATGAAGATTGGGCTAAAAATGTGGCCCCAAGCATCTTCACAAGGTTTTCTAGGATTTAAGCTGATGATCAGTTTTTGACCCCATGTGACCCAATTTTGAACTCATCCAAGAT
Organism: Solen grandis; assembly: GCA_021229015.1. Lineage (NCBI taxonomy): Eukaryota > Metazoa > Mollusca > Bivalvia > Adapedonta > Solenidae > Solen > Solen grandis. The sequence continues at coordinate 56,817,351 of CM037789.1, read as the reverse complement.
ATTATATTCACAAACATCCTAACCAAATTATATGAAGACTGGGCTAAAACGTTTGCCTCTAGAGTGTTCACAAGGGTTTTCTAAAATTTGACCTGGTGACCTAGTTTTTGACCCCACATGACCCAATTTCAAACTCTTCCAAGATATCATGTGGACAAACATCCTGACAAAATTTTATGAAGATTGGGCCAAAACTGTGGGCTCTAGAGTGTTCACAAGTTTTTTGTTTTTTTTAAGAGTTGACCTGGTGAACTAGTTCTTGACTCCACATGACCCAAATTCAAACTCATCCAAGATATTATGAAGACAAACATCCTTACTGAATTTTATGAAAATTGGGCTAAATCTATGGCCTCTAGAGTGTTCACAAGGTTTTTCTAAGATTTGACCTGGTGACCTAGTTTTTGACACCACGTGACCCAATTTCAAACTCCTGCAAGATATCATGAAGACAAACATCCTGACCAATTGTAATGATGATTGGGCCAAAACTGTGGCCTGTAGGGTATTCACAAGCAATTGTTGACAACGGACGACGCACAACGGACAAAAGGCAATCACAAAAGCTCAACCTGAGCAAAAGTGCTCAGGTGGGCTAAAAATTGAAGAACATCCGTCCCAAATTGACAGCTGTAGAGAGTGCAAACTTATATAAATAACAGATGGAATCTGTGATGACATATGACATAATTTAAAACTTAAAGTCAATGCATTCAAACAGGAATATGTGGCTTTGTTTTCAGTTACAATTTCATAATGCTAGATTTTCTAGAACCATCTTTAAAATGACTACAATATTACTCAAATTTGGTGTTCTACATGGGAATGAAGTATCACTAGTCCTCTTTACATGCCAAAAAGGTATACAAAGTTCCTTTCTTGCCAAACATTTCTTATATGTTAATTGAATATTCTTGCTGAATTGAAGGGGGCACAGAGCATTAAAAAAATTACTGTATCACATTATACCTTTTATTTAACAGAAATAAAATTTGGAATAATATGTAGGATTACCTGCAGAAGCACAAGGAAAAACGTTTTTTTTTTGTTGTTTTTTTTTCTTCAGAAGTGATGTCCGATTTTAAAAAGCATAGGTACCATTAGAAAGATCTTCTGAATTCCAACATTCCCTTACTTCATGTTTAAACCTTTCTGTTACGGTTTTTTAGATATAGAAAGTTATTCCAACAAAAAAAGGCAAAAATCGGCAAAAAGATGTTCATATCAATTACTATCCTTCGACAAATAACTTAATTAATGGTCCGATCATTAAGATCTTCATACCATTAGAAACGCATTTCAACAAGCTAATATATTTTTCTTTTTAAAAAATTAATAGTTTCTTAGAAAAAAGCAATCAAGTGATTGTGATTAACTGCAGAAGTGCATTAAGGATCAGTTTAAATTAATTCTTATTTCTCATGTAACTTCCTTATAGGACGTCCAGTTTTAAAAAAGCTAGGCGCCATTAAAAATGTTTTCAAATGTACAACATTTCACGTGTTTCATGTTTCAACCTATCTGTTTTGGCTTTTGAAATATAGAAAGTTCTTCCTCAAAAAACGGCAAAAATCAGCAAAAAGATGTTCATGTCAATTACTACCCTTCGACAAATAACTTAATCATCATTCCTATCATTAAAATCTGCATACCATTAGAACCGTATTGCATCCCTCTAAAATATTGTTATGTTGTGTTAAAAAATTAATCATTTCTTAGAAACAAGAGGCCCATGATGGCCCTAAATCGCTCACCTGAGATAAATAGGTTGACCCAAGGAACATCTGTACCAATTTATTTTAAAATCTGGCCAGTAGTTTTGAAGAAGATGATTTTTAAAGTTTTCATTTTTTTTTTCTTTTTGTTGCCATGGCAACAAGAGTTCTATATGGATCAAGTTTATTTTAGGAACTTTTGTGAAGGTGACCCAAGGATCATTCCTGCCAAATTTAATCAAATTCTTTCCAGTGGTTTCAGAGGAAATGTTGATTAAAGTTTTCCCTATATACATACAAAGCAAATAAGCCCTGCCCCTGGCGGCCATGTTTTTTACGGATCGGAAAATTTTTAGCAACTTTGGTAGAGGTTGACCCAAGGAACACCTGTACCAATTTATTTTAAAATCTGGCCTGTAGTTTTGAAGAAGATGATTTTTAAAGTTTTCATTTTTTTTTTCTTTTTATTGCCATGGCAACCAGAGTTCTACATGGATCAAGTTTATTTTAGCAACTTTTGTGAAGGTTGACCCAAGGATCATCCCTGCCAAGTTTAATCAAATTCTGTCCAGTGGTTTCAGAGAAGATGTTGTTTAAAGGTTTCTCTATATACATATAAGGCAAATAAGCCCCGCCCCTGGCGGCCATGTTTTTTTACGGATCGGAATAATTTTAGCAACTTTGGTAGAGGTTGACCCAAGGAACATCTGTACCAATTTATTTTAAAATCTGGCCAGTAGTTTTGAAGGAGATGATTTTTAAAGTTTTCAAATTATTTTTCTTTTTGTTGCCATGGCAACCAGAGTTCTTCATGGATCAACTTTATTTTAGCAACTTTTGTAGAGCCTCACCCAAGGAACATTCCTGCCAATTTTCATTAAATTCTGTCCAGTGGTTTCAGAGGAGATGTCGTTTAAAGCAAATTGTTGACGACGGACGACGCACGACGCACGACTGACGACGACGGACGCCGGACGAAGGGCGATCACAAAAGCTCACCTTGAGCACTTTGTGCTCAGGTGAGCTAAAAAGCAATCAAGTGATTGGGACTTACTACAGAAGTGTATGAAGGAACGGTTTTAATGAATTCTAATTTTTCATGTAACTTCTTTATATGATGTCCAATTTCAAAAAGCTAAGTACTGTTAGAAAGGTCTTCTAATTCCCCACAATTCACTCACTTTATAAATGGATGTATCTTTAACCACTTTTTAGATATGGATGGTTAAACCTAGAGAAAACTGCAAAAATATGTTCATGTTGTTTCGTTTCCCCCTATAACTTAATGAATCTTGGGTCAATCTTTAAAATTTAAACACCAATAGAACAGCCAGGGATCATTCTACAAATTATGTTCATATTCTAATTTACGAAAAATAAAAATTTTCGAGATGTAAGCAGTTGAATGCACTTGGGGTGATTTTTTTTTTTCGTTTTTCTGTTATAACTCAACTGATTCAACCCTGATCTTCAAAATCTTAATGGTCTTTCAAAACTCTACAAATAATACCCATAGTGTCCCAATAGAAAATTTTTCATTTTAGATATATTTAAGGCTGAAGAAAAAACCAATAATTGACATATGACCTTGACCTTTGCAATTTTCCAGAAAACGGAATAGACTGACAAATGAGATGCTTTGTTGCAACTTCAGTTAAAATTTTAGGCATTTTGTTAAAAAATTATGTCTTCAAATATTAAAAAAAAATATATATTTTGGATGAAAAGTTTGTTAATGCGTCATGACGTCTTTTTACGTCATATGATTTAAGTCTTCTCAAGCTGAAAGAAATTCATAGGACATATGTTCTGTCCAAGTTCCTGACTTATTTGTAATGCTTAATTATATTACAGGGTCCAAAGTTAGAAATTTTGTTTCACCTTAGAACCTTAGTCTTTCCGTGGCTGGAAAAACATATATGGAGGCACACATCTAGAACAAAATATATACATTCTGTGAAAATTGCAGGCTATTTCGTCCAGAAATGACGACTGTACAGCGTGGACAGACTTTGGTAGCTTTTTTCAAACCTGACATCACGTGATGTCACATGAAGAAAAAATTCCGGCAATCAAAACGCCAAAGTCACTGTGATTACTGTTAAAATTTCATACTGCTGCCTCATCGGCAACCTGTTTAATTTGAACCTCAAAAGGAAGAAAAAAGGAGAAAAGTAATAAGAAGAAGAAAAACAAGAGGGCCATGATGGCCCTGGATCGCTCACCTGGTATCATTAGGCTATGTAAAATCAAGTGACCCCTGGGACAGAGCCAATTTTGACCACAGGGTCATGATTTGAACAAACTTGGTAGAGGTCTATTAGCCCATGTTACATACCAAATATCTAAACTCCAGACCTTGTGGTTTTTGAGAAGAAGATTTTTCTAGTTTTTTTTCCAAAATAAGTCTATGTTAAATCAAGTGATCCCTGGGGCGGGGCCAATTTTCACCAAATATCTAAACCCCAGGCCATGTGTTTTCTAGTTTTCTAAAAAGAAGAATTTTCAAGTTATTTCTATATTAGCCTACCGTATACACCGGCAGATTAGGCGCACTTTTTTTCCAGATAATTCAAGTTTATAGAGGGGGTGCGCCTTATATGATGATATACAGCTTTTCAGGTTTCTTTTTTCAATCACCGGGAAGTGAAAATTACCGGTATACGATCTCAGAAAATGGATATACTGAAAGCCAATGAATACGATAATATAACACAAAGTCTATACGAAACCATAATAAACAATACCAGATTATTGCTTTTGTTCTTATTAGTTATCCTACAGGTATATTTCATGATAAAATGATCGTGAGAAACTGAAACAACTTGATGGAAGCCATTTTCAATATAAACAAATAAGTTTATTTTACGGGACCTCATGATGTATAGGAGAAACTTGACAGGTGGCAATTGTTACGTAATGTTTGTTAGTTGGGAGAATTTTGACAGGTGACAACGGTCCCCAGTCTTAGAATGCGGGGACACGGTTGAGTAACGTCATGTTATGAAAATGTGTCACCTTTATCCTACGCGTCGTTAATGTAACGGTCTATAACTACAAAGTCAACGTATATAACCCGTATCATACGGATATTGCTTTGTCTGTCATTAATGTACGACGCGACAGGTAATTTCAGAAAAAGATTGCGTAGAACTGAATAAGTGAGTTTTTTTTCAAATAAGTTACCCTCAAAGTTAGGAGACAATCTGACGTGAAATACGTATGTTTAATAGTTGAACCCTGAAGTGACCGGCCAAAATCTGACCCGTTGGTACAGATTTGAAAAGTGACTTATACTAGGTCTACTAACGACAACTTTGCCATGATAATTCACGATATTGAACAAACTTGTAGAGTCTTAGACCATGTACTACCAAATTAAAACTAAACCCCAGCTATGTGATTTCTGCGAAAAGATTTACTTTAGGTTCACCTAATTACTTATCGTATGTAAATCAGTGACCCTATGGGGGGCCAATTTTGACCCAATGGTTCAGACTATTAACAAAATCTGATAGATGAAAACTTGTAGACTATACATGTACAACAAATCTCCAGGCTTGTGATTTCTGAGAAGGATTTTTTCAGTTTTCTCCTATATTAGCTATGTTAAATCAAGTGACCCTTGGTGGCCAATTTTGACCAAGGTCATGATTTAAACTAAAGAGACACTAACAATTGCTACACCCAGCTGCGGTTTCTGAGAGATTTTTCAAGTTTTTCCCTATATTAGCCTATGTAAATCAAGACCCCTTGTGGGCCAATTGACCCAAGCATGATTTGAAAAACTGTAGAGACCATAACAATGCTACATACCAAATATCTAAACTCCATGCCTTGTGGTTTCTGAGAAGAAGATTTTTCAAGTTTTTTTTCTATATTAGCCTATGTTTAATCAAGTGACCCCTGGTGCTGGGCCAATTTTGACCCCAGGGCCATGATTTGAACAAACTTTGTAGTGATCTACTAAACAATGCTGCACACCAAATATTTAAACCCCAAGCCTTAAGGTTTCTGAAAAAAAGATTTTTCAAGTTTTTTCTATATTAGCCTATGTTTAATCA
>CM037789.1:56775890-56811472 GCA_021229015.1 Solen grandis | reverse complement strand
AACGAAAAACTTTGGGAGATTTTGCAACACAATATCTTGTGACGAAGATATGGACAGACTACCCTGAAAAAAAACAATGTCTCTCCCCCCATCCCCCATACAGAGACAAACTAAATCACCCCAGTAGTTTGGTATCAAAGGTTTTGTTTCAAATGAATGAAAAATATACAAGAGGGCCATGATGGCCCTGAATCGCTCACCTGAGTACCATTGCTTCAACTGATGTCAAGGTTTTTAAACAGACAAGGATTCTGATATAACTTAATCTAAAACATTTTACCCCTGACAATACTACACACCAAATATCTAAGCAATGGCCATATGGTTTCAGAGAAGACTTGGGCGCAGGGTCATTTATCACCGTAGGGCCAAGACTTTGACAATCTTTGTACTGAACCCATTAGATGCTACTACATACCAAAAATCTTAGCTCTAGGCCTTATTGATTCATAGAAGAAGATTTTTTAAGATTTTCCTATTTAACTCTATGTAAAACAAGTGACCCCTGGTGTGGGGTCATTTATCACCATTGGGCTATGATTTGTACAATCTTGGTAGTGGCCAATAAGATGATGCTACATACCAAATATCTAAGCTCTAGGCCTTATGGATTCATAGAAGAAGATTTTTTAAGATTTTCCTATTAACTCTTGTAAAACAAGTGACCCCTGGTGGGGGTCATTTATCACCATGGGCTATGATTGTACAATCTTGGTAGTGGCCATAAGATGATGCTTCATACCAAATATCTAAGCTCTAGGCCTTATGCATTCATGGAAGAAGATTTTTTAAGATTTTCCTATATAAAAACAAGTGACCCCTGGTGCGGGGTCATTATCACCATAGGGCTATGATTGTACAATCTTGGTAGTGGCCCATAAGATGATGCTTCATACCAAATATCTAAGCTCTAGGCCTTATGGATTCATAGAAGAAGATTTTTTAAGATTTTTCTATATAACTCTATGTAAACAAGTGACCCTGGTGCGGGGTCATTTATCACCATAGGCTATGATTTGTACAATCTTGGTAGTGGCCCATAAGATGAGCTACATACCAAAAATCAAAAGGCTAGGCCTTGTGGTTTCGGAGAAGAAGATTTTTTCAAGTTTTTCCTATATTTGCCTATGTGAAATCAAGTGACCCCTGGGGCGGGCCAATTTTGACCCAGGGTCATAATTTGTACAATCCTGGTAGAGTCATAAGATCATGCTACATACCAAAAATCAAAAGGCTAGACCTTGTGGTTTCAGAGAAGAAGATTTTTTAAATTTTCATTTTAAAATCTATTTTAGCTCCTGTGACCTAATTATGCGATGGACCAGAACCGTTTATACAACTTTAGTAGAGCTTCATCCAAGGAACATTCCTGCAAAATATTTTCAAATTGGCCAAGCCGTTTAGGAGGAGATGTTGTTTGAAGCAATTGTTGACGCCGGACGCACGCACGGACGCGGACAAAAGGCGATCAGAAAAGCTCACCTTGAGCACGTTGTGCTCATGTGAGCTAAAAAGAGATAAAATTTATTTCAGACTCAAGAAGGAAGGGAACAAGACGAGGGCGGCTTTTCTAAAAATGAAAATCACATAAAAAAACAAATTAAACTGTCTTATAATAAATACATTGAATATATTTTAGGCCTGGAAGACAACATAGACGACAAAGAAAAGAACAGCTTTAATTCAAAAAAACTTTTCAGCCTTATCAAAAACGCCAAGCAGGATGCAACAGGCATTCCCCACTATTTGACAAAATTTCAGGTTCCATCAAATCAGACAACAGTGAAAAAGCAGATATTTTGAACAGACAGTTTCAGTCAGTATTCACTCAGATGACACCTATCTCACTTGCTCAATCTTGCTTCGCAGCTATTCGAAATATTAATACACAAGATTTTTCTTTTTACAGGAAGTACCCAATCATGCCTGAAATTACCATAAACATCAGTGGAGTGGAAAAACTTATATCAAATTTAAGACCAGATAAAGCTGCTGGACCAGACAACATCAAACCATTAATTTTAAAAAATCTTTGTCAACAAATCTCACCAATCTTGCTAATACTATTCCAAAAGTCTCTTGATACAGGTACCCTTCCCAAGGTATGGACATCTGCAAACGTGACCCCTCTATTCAAGAAAGGAAACAAAGAAGATCCAGCAAATTATAGACCAATATCTTTAACATGTATTCTTTGTAATGTGCTTGAACATATTGTAGCTTCAAATTTAACAAAGCACTTCAATAAGCATGATATACTTTATGACTTACAGCATGGTTTTCAGAAAAAAACGTTCCTGTGAAACACAACTCCTGCAACTTACTGACCAACTAGCGAGAAATCTTGTTAATGGACAACAGACTGATTTAGTTCTTTTAGATTTTAGTAAAGCTTTTGACAAGTCAGCCACTTAAAGTTATTGTACAAATTACAGGAACATGGAGTCAATAATTCAACCCTGTTGTGGATAAAATCTTTTCTCATAGGCAGAACACAAAAAGTCGTTTTGGAGGGAGGATGCTCATCAGAATCCCAGTAACATCAGGAGTACCTCAGGGATCTGTACTTGGCCCACTTCTCTTTCTGTTATATATAAATGATCTTCCAGATACCATAACTTCTCAAGTTCGTTTATTTGCAGATGACACTGCCGTTTACTTAGCTATAAAAACAAGCAGGACTGTATTACACTTCAGAAAGACCTCGACAAGCTGGTGCAGTGGGAAAAGAAATGGGGAAAAGGAATTTAATCCCAGTAAATGCATTGTTTTAAATATTACTAAAAAGAAGAAAGCACTTTCCTTTGATTACAGATTACATGGACAAGCTTTAGAAACAGTGGATAATGCCAAATACTTAGGAGTTACAATATCAAAAGATCTCTCTTGGAATAAACATATTGACAACATTACTTCTTCTGCAAATAAAACTCTGGTTTCCCTCCCCAGAAACATCCAGACAAAGAATAAGGAAGTTAGAGAAGCAGCTTACAAAACATTGGTTAGACCTCAAGTAGAATATGCCTCTCAGTCTGGAGTCCTCATACACAGACAAAATATAGATAAAATAGAAAAAGTACAACGCAGAGCAGTCCGATGGGTTAATAATAACTATTCTTATTACGACAGTGTCACCAGCATGCAGAAGAACTTGACTGGCAAACCCTTCAGTACAGACGTGATGTTCACCAGACTTCTTATGTTTTACAAAATAGTAAATAACCTTGTTGCTGTCCCATTACCTGCATATCTTGAAAGACCAGCGAGGATATCCCGCCACTTACACTCTTTATCTTACAGGCAAATTCATACTCCAGCTAGCTACTTTAAATATTCCTTTTTTCCTTATACAGTGATACTTTGGAACAGCTTACCAGAAAATATAGTCTCACAAAATGATCTTTTAGCATTTAAACAAAAGCTCCTCTCGTTTCAGATAGTAACCTCCCTGAATCAACAAAAAGATGTTTTTACCAGATACCAAAACAAAAGTAATCTGATTTTCAGAAAATTTCTCACCCTAACAAAATTTTTATTTTAACAGTTTTATCCTTGCACAGAAGCGCAACTGCCAGTAATACCCGAAAGGGGAGTTTTGTGCAGTATATATAGATAGATAGAATATAATCAGATAAGTGGAAGGTTAATCATGGTTTGATGGCACCCCCTAGGGGAGACCTTTATACGGTTACGGGACCTGTCTAGTCGTAGTTTTTAACTGCCCGACGGGGCTCACATGAACCCCAAGGAGAAAGAAAGTTATGGCACAGGATCCGTGGCTACATACTGGACATCAATCATTTTTTCTTTAAATATGTCGGCGATCCGCGTTAAGCAGAAAAAATGTCGGCGTTCCAAATTGATGCGATCACAGTAGTGGGATATGTCGGCGTTCCTTTTTAGCTCACCTGAGCACTTCGTGCTCAAAGTGACTTTTCTGATCGCCCTTCGTCCGGCGTTCGTCGTCGTGCGTCGTCCGTCGTCAACAATTTGCTTTAAACAACATCTCCTCTGAAACCACTGGACAGAATTTGATTAAACTTGGCAGGGATGATGCTTGGGTCAACCTTCACAAAGTTGCTAAAATAAACTTGATCCATGCAGAACTCTGGTTGCCATGGCAACGGAAAGAAAAAAAAGAAGAAAACTTTAAAAATCATCTCCTCCAAAACTACTGGCCAGATTTGAAAATAAATTTAGTACAGATGTTCCTTGGTCAACCTCTACCAAAGTTGCTAAAATTATTTCAATCCATAAAAAAACATGGCCGCCAGGGCGGGCTTATTTGCCTTATATGTATATAGAGAAACCTTTAAACAACATCTCCTCTGAAACCACTGGACAGAATTTGATTAAACTTGGCAGGGAAAGATGTTTGGGTCACCTTCACAAAAGTTGCTAAAGTAACCTTGATCTATACTGAACTCTGGTTCCCCTGGCAACGGAAAGAAAAAAAAATTGAAAACTTTAAAAATCATCTCCTCCAAAACTACTGACCATATTTGAAAATGATTTTTACAGATGTTCCTTGGGTCAACTTCTACCAAAGTTGCTAAAATTATTTCAATCCGTAAAAAAACATGGCCGCCAGGGCGGGCTTATTTGCCTTATATGTATATGGAGAAACCTTTAAACAACATCTCCTTTGAAACCACTTGACAGAATTTGATTAAACTTGGCAGGAATGATGCTTTGGTCAACCTCCACCAAAATTGCTTAAAAAACTTGATCAATTCAGAACTCTGGTTGCCATGGCAACGGAAAGAAAAAAAGTTGAAAACTTTTAAAATCATCTCCTCCAAAACTACTGGCCAGACTTGAAAATAATTTAGTACAGATGTTCCTTGGGTCAACCTCTACAAAAGTTGCTAAAATTATTTCAATCCGTAAAAAACATGGCCGCCAGGGCAGAAATCACTGGACAGAATTTGATTAAATTTGGCAGGAATGATGCTTGGGTCAACCTTAACAAAAGTTGCTTAAATAAACTTGATCAATTCAGAACTCTGGTTGCCATGGCAACGGAAAGAAAAAAAATGAAAACTTTAAAAATCATATCTTCCAAAACTACTGGCCAGTTTTGAAATTAATTGGTACAGATGTCCCTTAGAGTCAACCTCTATCAAAGTTGCTAAAATTATTTGGATCCTTTAAAAATTTGGCCGCCAGGGGCATGCTTATTTGCCTTACATGTATATAGAGAAACCTTTAAACAATTCTATTTCAACTTGTTCTTCCATGTATCATGATACTCAGGTGAGCGATTAAGGGCCATTATGGCCCTCTTGTTTTTTTTTTTTTTTTTCTTAGCTCACCAGAGCACGAAGTGCTCAGGGTGAGCTATTGGGATCACCCTTCGTTCGTCGTCAACAATTTGCTTTAAAAGACATCTCTGAAACAGCTGGACAGAATTGATAAAACTTGGCATGTATGATCCTTGGGTGGCCTCTACAAAAATTGCTCAAATAAAGTTGATGCATGAAGAACTCTCGTTGCCTTGGCAACAAATAGAAAAAATAATTGAAAACTTTGAAAATCATCTCCTCTGAAACCGCTGGACAGAATTTGATATAACTTGCCATGTATGATCCTTGGGTGGGCCTCTAATGAGCCCCTATGGGTTGGCTAATTTCCTTATACTCTATATAGAAAACATCAAAATACTTTTTTATGAAGCCAGCTTGTGAAAATTTAATTCCTCTTTGGACCAAATGGTCACCTCATGAATGTATACAAATATGGCTAAAATAAAGTTAATTCCTAAAAAAATAAGGTCCCTAGAGGGTTGGCTAATTCCCTTATATACGTTAAATAGAAAACATCAAAATTCTTCTGTGCAAAGGCCAATTTGGGGCCGAAATTTGGCCCAGTTCCCATCCGTAAAAGTGTATAATTTTCCTCAACTGTAGGTGAAAATCCCCCCCCCCCCCAAGAAAATAATAATAAAAAAATAAAATAAAAGACCGTTAAATGATCCGCATGTTTGGCTTTTTTCTCCGCATTTTACACACTTCTCCTCAATTTGTTTTGTTTTTTTTCTCATGTGACGGTAATCCGCCTGGTTATCTAAAGAGAACTAAAAAGAGAGAGGAAAAAACTTGAAATGAGCTTATCTGTTTAACTTTTTTTTTCATTTTTTCCCACTTTTTCTATTTTGCATAAAATTCTGCCAGATTCATGGCGATGTCACGTACGCAAATTGCCGATTTTGTTACGAAAATATTTTAATGTAGAGATGCATTGTTTTGTGGATAAAAGCTAAAAAGACACACTGTAGGTAATTTGGAGAGTACTTTTAGTATTTTGCAAAATAGATTCACAACTTTCTCTGACCATGTAAATAAAATTAATAACCAAAAAAGCTTTGCATTTCTAAAGTCATCAGTTTTCGCGGATTTACTTTTTTTACAACTTAAAAAAAGGAAAAATTTTAAATTTTGTTACAGATTGTTATTAAAAAGTTTAATCATGTTATGTAAAATTAAAAACCATTTTAACCAATTTTTTTTTAATTTTTTTTCTAACCAACTGCTTTCATTTTCTTCCCGTACAAAAAGCCCCGTGTCTTTCAAACTATCATGATAAATTCTGCTAGTTTATTTTTCGAACACCATTCACATCGTGTAACTGCAACTGATAATACAATATATTATATTATCTTCAATTAATAAATTTCAGAATTTTCTTCCATGAAATTAATGGTCAGGATTGATTTCATGAATGTCTGCCATGATTGCTAAAATGAAGTTGATCTCTGGTTTGTCATTTGATTTCCTTATAGAAAAATCATCTTGAATATGCTGATGTACACTAGTGAGCGTAAAGGCCCTTGGGCCTCTTGTTGATATTTTCTAAATGTTTAACGGTTTTTTTTTTCAAAATCTGTAAAAATAAGCAAATATACAAAGCAAATGAATTGGTGAAGTTGCTGGAGAATAAACTGTGAAATCTTGCATTTTTTGTATTAAAAGGGGCATAACTCCTGACCTAAATGGCCCATCTCAGCCACAATTGAACTCAATCGAGACATGGTCATTAACAATGTCATAAAGTTTGAAGATGATTGCTCAAAAGATGAAGATGCTAGAGTGTAAACAACGTAAAATATGGCATTTTTTTTACATTAAAAGGGGCATAACTCCGACCTAATTGACCGATCTCAGCCACAATCGAACTCAATCGAGACCTTATGGTCATTAGCATTGCCATAAAGTTTGAAGATGATTGCTCAAAATATGAAGATGCTAGAGTGTAAACAACGTGTAATATGGCATTTTTTTAATATTAAAAGGGGCATAACTCCTGATCTAATTGACGGATCTCAGCCATAATCGAACTCAATTGAGACATTATGGTCATAAACATTGACTTAAAGTTTAAAGATGATTACTTAAGAAATAAAGGTGATAGAGTGTAAACACTAAAAATTGTTAACGACGGACCGCGGATGCTCACGTGATAACAATAGCTCACCCTGAGCTTTGTTCAGGTGAGCTAAAAAAATGTAAAATAATCCCAGCCCCTGGCGCCCATGTTTTTGTGTAGATCCGAATAATTTTAGCAATCTTTGTAGTGCTACCCCCAAGGATCATCTGTACCAAATTATTTTGAAATCTGGCCAGTAGTTTTGAAGGAGATGATTTTTAAACTTTCCAAATAAAAACAAGATTTTTTTTTTTTTTTTGCTGCCATGGCAACCAGAGTTCTGCATAGAGCAACTTTATTTGAGTAATTTTGTAGAGTCCCACCCAAGGACCATTTATACCAAGTTTCATCAAATTCTGTCCACTGGTTTTAGAGATGTTTTTTTTTTAAATTTTCCCCTGTATAAACAAGAGTGCCAGTGATGCCACAATATACGCCGCCACAAAATATAAAGACAAAGAGGGGTCTTTTAATTATTGCTTTTAACAAATTTCTGTAAGATAACCTCATAATGAAGTCTGTAAGACAATTAATTTAGCTGAACAGAGATAGAACCCTAAAAAATGCTTCCAATATGACAGTAGGTCAAATAGCAGTATCAATTTGAATCCTTTTTTCTTTCTCCCCATAACTCTTAAAAATCACTGTACCAGAAAATCCTTGCCTTATGCACTTTTACCTGTTTAGAAACTTGAGTTGTGTTTTAAAGAGACCATGTTTAGAAAGGCATAACTATTGTAAATATTGATGAACATCAAAGCCCCTGCTTTGTGCATATCTACCCAGTATAGTAATGACATTGCCCAAGTTTTGAAAGATTAGGTCAGAAACATACAAGAAATTGCATTCCCAAAGCTGAAATATCAATCAGCTAAAAAGACTAAGTTTCAGGGGACACAAATCTTGCAAAATTAATGTACCGGAAAATCACCACTTCATGCACATCTACCCATTATAGTAATGATATTGACCAATTTTTGAAAAGATTCATTCAGAAATGTAGGAGGAGTTACGTTCACAAGGCTGCAATATCATTCAGCTACAGAGACTAAGTTTCAAGGGACACAAACCTTGTAAAAATCAATGAACCGGAAAATCACCACTTCATGCACATCTACCCATTATAGTAATGATATTGACCAAGTTTTGAAAAGATTCATTCAGAAATGTAGGAGGAGTTGCATTCACAAGGCTGCAATATCATTCAACTACAGAGACTAAGTTTCAAAGGGACACAAATCATGTAAAAATCAATGAACCGGAAAATCCCACTTCATGTATAGTAATGACACTGACCAAGTTTTGAAAAGATTCATTCAGAAATGTAGGAGGAGTTGCGTTCACAAGGCTGCAATATCATTCAGCTACAGAGACTAAGTTTCAAAGGGACACAAATCTTGTAAAAATCAATGAACCGGAAAATCCCACTTCATGCACATCTACCCATTATAGTAATGACACTGACCAAGTTTTGAAACAATTCATTCAGAAATGTAGGAGGAGTTGCGTTCACAAGGCTGCAATATCATTCAGCTACAGAGACTAAGTTTCAAAGGGACACAAATCTTGTAAAAATCAATGAACCGGAAAATCACCACTTCATGCACATCTACCCATTATAGTAATGATATTGACCAAGTTTTGAAAAGATTCATTCAGAAATGTAGGAGGAGTTGCGTTCACAAGGCTGCAATATCATTCAGCTACAGAGACTAAGTTTCAAAGGGACACAAATCTTGTAAAAATCAATGAACCGGAAAATCGCCACTTCATGCACATCTACCCATTATAGTAATGATATTGACCAAGTTTTGAAAAGATTCATTCAGAAACGTAGGAGGAGTTGCGTTCACAAGATATGGACGTACGGACGGACGGACAAGATGACGCCAATATACGACCGCCTCCGGCGGCGTATAAAAAATGTAAAATAAGCCCGGCCCCTGACGCCAATGTTTTTTTGCGGATCCGAATAATTTTAGCAGTCTTTGTAGTGCTACCCCTAAGGATCATCTGTACCAATTTATTTTGAAATCTGGCCAGTAGTTTTGAAGGAGATGATTTTTAAACTTTCCAAGATTTTTTTCTTTTTGTTGCCATGGCAACCAGAGTTCTGCAAGGATCAACTGTATTTGAGCAATTTTTGTAGAGTCCCACCCAAGTACCATTTATACCAAGTTTATTTATACCAAGTTTCATCTGATTTTGTCCAGCGGTTTCAGAGGAGATGTCTTTTAAGCAAATTGTTGACGACGGACGAAGGGTGATCCCAATAGCTCAACCTGAGCACTTCGTGCTCTGGTGAGCTAAAAATCCATCACTGATCCAATTTTATTTCAATGAAATTAGGCCTACTTATGGAGACATGACATTTATACAGATGGCTCTAAAGATGGCAATACGACCACATGTGCAGTCATAAGCTACTTTTACACAAAATTATATCGTATACCGAATGGCGCTTCGATCTTCTCCGCAGAAGCAAAAATTGAGTTAGCTTTACATGCGGTATCCTCTTTTCGGTCCGAAACATTTATTATATTTTGATTTCCTTTTCTTTCACAAACAATCAAATATGAACTTTCAAACCACTAATACAAGAATTTTAATTAAACATCATCACCTACTTTTTCGAAACAAATTTCATCCTCTTGGGGTTTCCCCGTCATATGGGAATTCGTGGTATGAGAGAGCTGATCTGCTACTAAGGGAGCCCCCCATTTAGACGAGGTGGAAAAAAAATTCAATTTACAAATTTTAAAATTTTCCCAAAATAAAATTTCCTTTTTAAAAGGCATTTAGTTTAACAACACTCAAATTTTAAAAAATTCATTTTTTTCAACCCTCCATAGGTTTTTGGTACCCCTCTTTCCCCCGCTTTGCGTGGAAAGAATGTTTATTAAACTTTGCATAGGACTACCGTTTGACTCACCCCTATCTATTAAATCAAAAAGAACAACCTGTAGGTATCCCCCTTTTCGGAACATGATATACAAAATTTTTTTGTTGACTGATTTTTTTAAAACTAATTATTTTAATGTGTATCTATGTTTGACCTTTTTTAATACGTTTCCTTGAACCTTGATCGCTTTCAGTAAAGAGTTGGTATATATAACAAGCTTTGAATTTACATATGTGATATATTAAACGTGTTTACCTCCTCTTGGGGGATTTACTTGTTATAGTTTTGTGACTTTATCGTAATTTTAAACTTTTTAGACCCCGTATGACGTTTTTCGATTTTTGGGGTGTCCCCTAATTCAATTTTCTTTCTATTCTTGGAAAAATTAAATTTTTAAAGTAAAACTACTGATTAGGAGTATTATGCAAAAACCAGATTGATGCTCATTTGATAGGCATTGTTTCACTAATCAGATTGCTTAAACTGATGGACTGATCAATCTTCAGTTGTCACCCATTTCTGAAAAATCAGGTGGAAAATAGTAGCCAAATGGGGAGAAATTTCCGTTCTGATTTCAAACAAAAAAACACTGGTTATGAGGGCTTTGGGGCTGATTGCCATTTGGTTGTGAAACCAACTTTAAACACAAACAACCATGAAAATTACACCGCCATTTCACAATTTTAAAATTTTCACACTGAAAAAGGGGTTTCAAAGAAGTTGTATTTTTTTTGTATTACAACACAAGTTTCATCAGGGCAGAAATAGTAAAGGGAAAAAAATCGCAAACTTTCAATCTGAGGCTGTGGGTTCGAGTCCGCCAGTGCGGGGATTTTTGTGGGTTCTTCCCCTTTCCACGTTTTGGGCACAAGTACTGATTTGCCCGGCAAAGGGCATCAATTTCATTGAAAGTTTTGGAACTAATTTCACAATCATTTCAGAAAAAAAAGAAAAAATTTAAAGAAAAAATAGCCAGTTGTTTTCATTACAAGCTTTGCATCCCCTTTTTAACATGGAATTATTTTGGTATATCTATCTGCAAAGCTCAGTTGGTAATATCGTCAGCAAATCGCTTGTATTTTGGGCTTATAACAAAAATGTGATGGTTTAAACTAAAACCCTTGCATTTCTTTTCATTCATCTTCCACCACAAAAAAATCATGTTGGAAAACAATCACTGGCTTGAAATAGTTTCGTAACAGAACTGGGTTTGGTTCCAAAAACCCATTTGGGTGCTGACTGTTGAAAGTAAACAATGGTTTTAAAAACCCGGTATAAAATCCAACAATAAATCGTTGGAATATCGCAGTAATATATGTTTTGCTTTTTGCTTTTTTTTTTTTTCAGAAAAAAAGGTAAAGAAAAACCAGAAGCCTACAATAGAAAAGACTATTACAGCCCAAAATCAACTGCTGAAATAGCTTTTTGAAATTAATGTATTTTTGCGAAAAGAACTAAGGCGTGAGGATTGCGAAAAAGTTACATAAAATACCCGGAGCTAAAAGACTTAACATGGCCCAAAAATAAAAAAAAACGCTGTCCATAATTGGAAAAACCTGGAAAAGAAGAAGTTAAAAGCAGTATATTGGGTTTTCCCCTGCTGATGTTTTTATGATGTGATGGAAGTTTAATCCCTTTGGTCATCTGAAAGAAACTACTACGCCGGCGTTTGACTGATTTTCCAATAATTTTATATCGATCGCGGCCTTTTCCCTTCCAGCGGCTTTGGCGCCAATCCCCCGCCCCCTTGGCTTTACCCAGTTAATGATTTTTGCTCAGTTTTCAGTTAACTTTTGTTGTGGAAGTGTCGGGGGAGACGGACTTAAAAAAAAATAATCCCTATAAAGGGGGTCAGCGGTGCGTTTTGGAAAGATTTTGAAAGACATTCAAGGATTTTTTAAAAATTTCCCACATGAAGAAGTACCGCAAATAAAATGGTAATGTCGTTTAAAAACCACACTTCGTAGACCAGATGACAAGGACAATTATCACGTCCCTTTGCATAATACGCCACCCCGTTTGCTGTGTTTTATTAAATTTTAAGAAAAAAATTATTTTTTCTAAAAAAACCCCCCAGTTTAAGGCCACCTATTTCGTTTGAAACTACATAGTTGTCTCTTACTTTCCCCATAAGATTAACGTGAAAATATATATACCAGCAGCAATATTCAATTTCCGCGATTAAAATCAATGTTCAACACCCATCGAATGAAGCTATGACGTCACAGTCTCTATTTTTAGATGATAAACTTGCACTTGATTCCCCCTCGCAATGAGGCGTGGTTTATTTTTCAACCGAACGACTTCTATTTGACGGCGATAACAATAGCACATACACTCAGGCACCCTTTAAAAAGATCCATCCGGACGTTTTTTTCTCGATTTGGGGGTAAGTTTTTATTTTTTTTTGAAATCGTCTGGTTAAATTTTTTTTATTGCGCAACAAACTCTAAATGTCTCAATTTTATAAAATCAAAGGCATTTTTTGTGAATATGCCAGTTTATGAGAACATTACTTTTTTTCGTGAGATCCATCCGGACTCGGGTCAAAAAATTTTCAAATCAATCAAGAGTTCTGTTGATGACAATTAATTTTTATAAACGATTTTAGCCCATTGTTTTAAAACATCATTAAAGTCATTTTAGACTTTCAATTTATGGTAAAGATTTTATAATAAAGGCAATTTCTAATTAAAATTAAAAAATCCTCTGGAACATGCTTTAAAAAAAATCCGCTAGGACACATATTTTTAAACAGTTTTGTTTACTTATGTTAAGAGTTCATTCAGTTTGAAACTACCATTTAACATGATTACTAGATTCATCTTCAGTTAGTTAGATATTCTTGGTTTATTAATTCAAATTGTTGTTGATATGTTAAGGTAGCATGATTCAGATTCTTAATCGAAGTTAAAAGAAAAGCACAAGGCGAAAAAATACTCAGATTAAAAAAACCCGTTCAAATCTAGAGATAAATTCATCTAAAGGTGTGATCCGCGACAAAACGCTAGCTGGTGTAACCGATGAAGAAATAGCGGAAAATTCAAAAACCCCCAGGGTGTATTTGCAGAGTTATTACCAAAAAAAAAACTGAAATTTCTACAAAACACAATTATTTTCACTTTTAATACCCCAATTACTCCAATTTCCTTAAAAATCTTCTACAGAATAATTAAAGTTGATCTTTTCATTCCAAACCCATTTAGATGTCATCGCTGTCAAAAATTTGGTCACCATGAAGATAAATGTCGCCATTTAACTAGCGTCTGCGTCAAGTGCAGTGAAGAGGGTAGTCACTTTCAGAACAAGTGCCCAAATCCGTTGAAATGTGCAAACTGTGGTAAAAAAACATTCAGCAGATTCAAAAGAATGCGAAATTTGGTTGAAAGAAAAAGACATGTTAAATCAAAGCTACACAAAATATCTCATTTCCGGAAGCAAAGAAAATTTACGAAGCTAAACAAAAACAAACCTACTCATCAATTATTAAATCAAATACGAAAACAGTTACGACAGATGCTAGTACAAAAACTGATTTTCAGAACAATTTTTCTTCATGGGCCAAAACAGCTAAAACAAAATCTCAATCTGAATCAGAGTCTAAACAAGAGGGCCAAGATGGCCCTGTGTCGCTCACCTGAGTAAGATGGCTGTGTTAAGCATAATGGCAAAAAATCTGGCATCGACAAAAAATCTGGCATCTAAAGTGTTTTCTAACATTTGACTAAGTGACCTACAAATTGATCCTACCTGAATTTGCACTCAACTGGGAATTCATGCAGTCATCATTCATAATCAAGTTTAATGAAGACTGGGACAAAAATGTAGGCCTGCAGAGTGTTCACAGGGTTTTTCTAAGATTTGACCTGGTGACCTAGGTTTTTGACCCCACATGACCCAATTTCGAATATATCCAAGATATTATGTAGACAAACATCCTGACTAAATTTTATGAAGATTGGGCCAAAACTGTGGCCTGTAGAGTGTTCACAAGGTTTTCAAAGATTTGACCTGGTGACCTAGTTTTTTGAACCCACATGACCCCAAATTTCGAACTCATCCGAAATATCATGTAGACAAACATCCTGACCAAGTGTCATGAAGATTGGACCAAAACTGGCCTGTAGAGTGTTCACAAGGTTTTTTCTAAATTTTGACCTGGTGACCTAGTTTTTGACCCACATGACCCAATTTCGAACTCATCCGAGATATCATGTAGACAAACATCCTGACCAAATCTATTGAAGATTGGGCCGAAACTGTGGCCTCTAGAGTGTTCACAAGGTTTTTCTAAGATTTGACCTAGTTTTTGATTCTCACGTGACCCAATCTCGACCTCATCAGAGATATCATGTAGACAAACATCCTGACCAAGTTTCATGAAGATATGGCTAAAACTTTTGCCTCTAGAGTGTTCACAAGCAATTGTGGACGACCCACGACGGACAAAAGGCGATCACTAAAGCTCACCCGAGCACAAGTGCTCAGGTGAGCTAAAAATAAGAATAAATCATATAAACAGGCTAAAACCAACAACCGGTTATAGATTCGGCCCAGCGTCTGGGCGTCAGCCTAAAGGATCTAACAGTGTCAGCCTAAGGGATCTAACAATCCCACTAGGACTTTGCGCAGGTATGATGTAGTGCATGGTGATTGCGAGGATGAGATGGAGATGATTTTTAAAGTTTTAATATTTTTTTCTTTCCGTTGCCATGGCAATCAGAGTTCTACATAGATCAAGTTTATTTTAGCAACTTTTGTAGAGGTTCACCCAAGGAACATCCCTGCCAAGTTTAATCAAACTGTCTCCAGCGGTTTCAGAGAAGATGTCGTTTAAAGCAAATTGTTGACGACGCATGATGGACGACGACGGACGAAGGGTGTTTACAAAAGCTCACATTGAGCACTTTGTGCTCAAGTGAGCGAATAGAGTGGGTGTAAGGTCAGCAGTTTTCCCTAATAAAGATGCAAACCTTTTTGCGACCGTGGATGTCAATCAGAAAAAAAAATCTCATCTCAGATGAAATAAAGACAAATATCATCTCAGATGAAAATAAAGACTATAAATGTCAAATCATGATAACATAATTCCCTGAAATGGAATTTTGATAAAAAATTAAACTGTATCAAACGCTGGCGTTTATTTTGAGAATACCCTGAAAACTTGTTAGTAACGTTTTATGTTGTCACCATTGACCTACATTGGAATAAAACGCTGCTCTGTTTGATCTTGATGATTTTTTTAAAATCGCATATTTGTATAGGCAATTACAAATTTGTTACATCACAAGTTCAATTAAATGAACATTTTAATGATATTTGATTTGCAAGTATGGATCGATCTCATTAGTTCCCCGAAAACTCGTTAGACTATCATACTTAGACTGTACCGAGACTCGTTTCAGTGGTATTTTTGTATTTTTCTATACTAAAATACGAGCTGCTTGCATTAATTCGACAGTTGTTGGTAAATATTTGATCATTATTTAAATAAATATTTAATAATTGTCCTACTTTTACATTGCAATTAATGTTTCGTAACTATGTTCTATGTAGATAGTGTTGCTTCCGTATAAACATATGTGGGCTCACAAGCTCGGCGTTCTCCCGTCTCGGGGCCCATTTTACACCAAATGTATCGTTATCAGTACCGTTAAATACTGTGTCGTTTCTTAAGTATTGGTATCATACCATATCGTTTCGTTTCTTAACGATATCCAACCATAGTAGAGTTACATTTTCTTGCGCATGACACTCTTCTTTCATGAGGTCTATCAGCTTTGATACTTTTTTTAGTTATGCTCTGGACAAAAAGTGTGACCGACAGACAGAAAGACAGACAACTCCGAAAAAAGCAATATATCTCCCCCATATAAATATCACATATAAGTAAAAAAAACTAACGTTACCTTCCACTTGTATTGTTTCCAAATGTTTTCCTGCATGAATTATGAATATGCCGTTGTCCACAGCCATTAGCAGTCTAGCGACTTTGGCTTTTTCTAGCACAGATGATGTAAGTCTGTATATGTCGGTGTGAATGTTATAATTAAGAAAAGACCCATATGGTCCGCCACCATCTGCAACTCTGTGTTGTTCATATCATATCTAAAAGAATATACCAGTAGATAAGAAACATAAAAATTACACAAAAACAGTTGTTTTTTGGGTTTTTTTTTACATAAAATAATGAAATCCCAGAGTGTGGAGAATGAGATCTGTTCATCAAGTGTAACCTTGACTTTTGTGCTATTAACAGTTTCAAGTTATTTCAAGATCAATGATTTAATGATGAAGTGACAGCTTTTATTTCATTCACAATTAAGAACCAATAATCAGTAGTAATTGATATTTATCAAGAAAGAAAAATGAAATAACTTCAGAATTTCAAAATATAAGTGTAGTAGATTTAAAAACAGTAAATATATATGTGTGGCATATCATTAGTTGAAAACAAGGTGTCTTTTTATCAATTTTTTGTTCTGAAAAAAAAAAGATGGGATTTTCTTTTCACTAATGAATGTGATCAAGAATCATGTATGTTTGGTTTTGTTCTGTTTATTATTATTATTTTATATAATATATATTTATTTTCCTGCTCTCAGTATGTTACTGATGCCTTAAGAACATGATATTTTAATGGCATTAATGAAAAGTGCCGTAGTGTTGGGAAATTGGTCAAATTTTTTCATGACATCACAAGACGTCACAACTGACATCAGCTACAAAAATTTGTATGCCCTCTACAGCTGTCATTTCTGGATAAATTTTCAATTTCAAACTTGGATGAGGTCCATTAGACTATGTACTAGACAACAGTATCTTAACTGGTTTCTGACAACTTGATTTTTAAAGTTGTTTTATTTCCTATTTAAGTCTAAGTAAAATCAAGTGAACACTGGGCCCGGCCAATTTTGATCCCGGGGCCATGATTTGAACATTAAATATTCTTGCTAGAGGTCTACAAAATAATGCTACAATACCTATGATCAAAAAGGCTTTTTTAATTTTTTACTTTTAGGATCTATTTTTGCTCCCATTCCCTACTTTACAATCATTAATAAAATTGAACAAGAACTATCATTGAAGATTATGGTAATACCCCCAGATACCGCATTGCCACAGTTACTGTTAGCATGTCAGACAATCTTGATAAAGCTTAGGGTGGACAAATCTTGTCAAACAGACGGACTGACCAGCAGACCGACATACTTGACTCCAATAAAACCCTATACTTCATATCTTTGGGTAAAGCTCACTAGAACCATCCTGTAATGTTTGGTCAAAATTCACACAGTAATCAAAAATGTGATGTTAAAATAAAATTGTTAAACAAAGAATGCATGGACAGACGAGGGGTGACGTTGACAGGTGACCCTAATAGCTCACAATGAGCATAATTTATTGTGATCAGGTGAGCTGAAAATGAAAAAGATTTTCATTTCTTTTTAATGAGGGGGATTAACTCAAATATGAAAGGGTAGAGATATCAATTTTGAAAAATGCACTTCTGTCGACAACAACGTTTGATCATGCTCAATTATAAGTTTGAAATTTTAAAGGTCACTTCAACAGTTGAAGATTTTTGAAAACAGGTATTATGTGCTGATAACTCACTTTTAATTAGAAATCATAAATCTTTAAAAGAGTACTCCTGTCATCAATTTGTAAGCTGTGGCTGTCGTGATGCATAAAAAGACAGCTAGATGGAGGGAAAAAATGGAAATATAGCAACTTTATTTTTCACCCCAAGGTGAACATAAAAATTCCTCTTAAACCTATCACCCCTTTCCACTAAACTGGATGTATCTTTTACCTGTGTTGTAGTGGCCAAATATTTTCTCAGCTTACTACTTCTAATGGTTTTAGGATGTTTTAGTCCGGGGCATTTTTCCCACAACAACGTCTATAAATGCCTTACATCCATCCAAATCCATCCAAAGGGCCAACCATGTTGTTGGAGAAGATGTTTTGGTTTTCCTCATCCATTCCAGCACGGAGACGATTTAGCAAAAGCTAATCGATGGCCCTTCCCATCAAGCCGGTCAGGAGAACATATACTTGCGAATTCCTGGGGTACTGTTCCCCCTCACTTCAATCAGACTCATCCTACAGAAAAACAAGAAAAGTTTTTAAAACATATTTATGCCCCCTCATATTATATGCCATATTTATATAGCTATATTGTATGTATGATGTTTGACTTTATAACATCGGATGTCACGAACTTCAGAAATTTATCTTGATGGGAAAGGCTTACCGTAAAATGCCATGTATTGTGCGCACCCATGTATAGTGCGCATCCCGAGTTTGAGGCTCGAAACCTTGGAAAAAAAGAAATTTCCCTTCTATAATGGGGCATCTATGTTTCGTACGACGAGGAGGCAGCCATCTTGTTTACTCGCGGTTGTTTTGCGGATATTCGATTGCACCAACAGGTGGAAATGTTCTACTGCTTCCGCAAGTCAGGTGTAATACAGCCATTTTTTCACACCCTTTTGTATCCACATGCATTTGCATTGTTGGGGGTACGGACAACTGCCCCCTTTTGACAACTGTCACTAGGAAAGAATATTGAATATTGATTTAAAGACACCTCAACATCGAAAGACGTCATATGGTGTCTAAAAACGCTTAAAAAATTTCGATACGCCACAAAACTAATACAAAAGTGAATCCCGCCCCAGCAGGGAGAGTAAACATGTTTAATATTTTCACGTATGTAAAATCAAAGTTGTTATATATACCAACGTCCCTTTTAAAAAAAGCAATTCAAAGTATCAACAGAAACAGTATTAAAAAGGGCTAACATACATGCCACATTAAAAAAGATTAGCTCTAATAAAACTTTAAATCAAATACAGCGACTAAAATATGTTTGATAGTATACGGTTCCTGACAAGGAAATGCATACAGGTTGTTCTTCTCGATTTAAAAGATAGGAGTGAGTCAAACGAGTATGTCCTATGCGACAACGATTGATAGATTGCCCCTAGGACGATTGCCCCTAGGTCTTAATGTCTTAATGAAAAAGAGGGCAATTGCCCCTACCTATAATAAATAGGTCTATGTATTCTATTTCTCAATGTTTTAATGATATTTTTATATAGTTTGAAACATGAAATGGGTTATAAACATTTCCCCCACATGAAAAAAAAAACAAAAACAAATTCAGTTACATTATGATATTTAGTAGCTAGTGAATATTAGTAACTTGTAATATATTCCATCAAAAGTTGTCTACCATGAAAGTATGATACCCCTAAACATATTAAAGATGTTTCAAATCAATCCCATACCTGGATACTGAGATATTAGCATGAAAGTACCTTGCATGCAAAACTTTAACCAAAATTTCTAAGTTAAAAAGGGGCAATAATTTGTAACAAATTCTATCAAAAGTTATCTACCATGACTTGATATGAGATATAAGCATGAGAGTATCTTGCATGCAAAACTTTAACCAAAATTTCTAAGTTAAAAAGGGGCCATAATTCATATTAAATTCAGTCAAGAGTTATCTACCTTGGTTGTCTGATGCCCCTGAACATATTTATAAACTTTCAAGTCAATACCATAAATGGTTATTGAGATATAAGGTTGATAGTAACTTGCACGCAAAACTTTAACCAAGAGCTGCAACGCCAACGCCGACGCCAGGGTGACTACAATAGCTCTCATATTCTACGAATAGTCGAGCTAAAAATGATGGAGAGATATATACATACATTCTTCTTCTTCAACGTACATACATGGAGATGGAGAGATCGAATGAGGAATGAGACTCACAATCGCACACATGAATTTATCTTATGTCTCTTTTTTGTTGTTGTTGTTGTTGTATTGGAGTTTACCGTTGCTGCGATAGTATTTCAATCATATAGCGACGTCCAGCTAATTACAGGTGGAGGAAGACCCCGAGTACACAGAGGAACCCGGTAAGAACCACCGACCTACCGCAAGCCAGCTAGAAGGCTTCCTCACATGAAAATCCGAAGTCCCTACCGGGATTCGAACCCACAGCGGTGAGGGGCTGATAGATTTGTAGTCCACGACTGTAACCGCTCGGCCACGGCGGCCCCCTTTTTTGTACCAACTTATTATTGATGATAGAGAGAAAAAATGATGGAGAGATAGATACATGTATACTTCTTCTTTAACATACATGCATGCATGATATAATCAACTTTTACATAGGTAGGGGCAATTCTGCTAAGGGACAATTGTCCACAGGTGCAATTGTTCTAAGGGGCAGTTGTCCTATCACTCCCCACTGTTACCTTTTATCAAGTGATAGTTTGAGTAATAATCTGGAACTACTGACACCTTCTACTTTGTTTTTCGCTAGTCTCTTAACAAAGGGTTTGAAGTACACAATTACCATGAACCAAACAGATCTATCCAAAACGAAACTAACTTGTCAAAATTTCGTTGCAGTGAATTGAAATTAATAAAATAACTTTATTTATGGGTGGTCACAGTAATGATGATGCAAACATTGCATTTGTTTGTATGTCGTCAATTAATTATTATGTAAAGCACAGTACAGGATTTCCGGTTGAAGCATAAGAAAATGTAAACATCAATATGAAAAAGAGAACAATGATTTTGTAAGCATTTATTCTATAAAACCATGATTTTCGTAAGCATTTATTCTATTAAACCATAATAGAAATCACAATTAGACATTATTTTACAGGCAAGTACATATGATCAAGCTTTATATCAATTTTGCGCATGACATATACCGATAGACACTACCGATACGGCTTCCTAGTGGGTGGGGTAAAGTTCGGGAAAATATGATAATATTGAGTTCTCTTGTATTGTGCGCACCCCCTCTTTCAGAAACAAAATATCAGTTAAAAATGCGCACAATACATGGCATTTTACGGTACTACTGAAGGTAAGGAGCACTGCTAAAAAGATGAAACTAAATCTTCCCTGAAATAAATGAATTGGAGATGATTTACGTAAGTGTGAAATTTTAAGTAAAATAACATTGTCAATAATATACAACCAAAAGATCATAAGTGTTTCATGGTCAGTCGGACAATACTTACTTAACACAGCGTTTGTAAGAATTCAACTTACGAAGTGTGTTCGTAAAGTTTTTGGACAAGAAAATAAGACAAACATATGTTAATGCGATTTCAATTATTTTCATATCATTAAAATCGCGTATGTAATATTGACCACATGTAAATAATTATCTAAATACAGAGGCGGAAAGGTGGCTCAGTGGTAACGCACTGAACTGCTAAACCAGGGGTCCGGGGTTCAAATCCCGGTAGAACCTTGGAAATTTATGGGACACTTTTCAGTGTTCCCCGCCTGACTAGAAGCCTAGCGCTGGCTCATCAAGACAGTGGTTAAGGGGCTTCGCGTGTATCGGTGCTATACACCGGGCACGTTAAAGAACCAAGGGTTCTATTCGGAACGAGCTAGGGTAGCGTACCCGGATCCCTTGTATCCGCATCGATCTCTGCGTGTAGGTGCACCTGTTTAGAGGTGTAGGGTGGGCAACCCTGACAGAAAAAAAATCCAAGAGAACCGAAGTCAAGAGGAGCTGGGTCTTAAAGGCGTTCTCTGTCAAAAACCTACCCTGACAATCCCCTGAGCGCGAAGGACAGAAAAAAAAAATTAAATCAAAATAAAATTTTTTAACAACATAGCGGATTTTGGTGTTTTATTTTACAAATCAACAAAGGGATACATGGCGGGTTCTAATAATAAAAGCGCTGCAGTAAGTCGCTTTAAACCCCAAAAAACAGCTAAAGTCCTCGGACGAGATTGTATGTGGGGTGTGCTCGATGGTTTTTCCCTAAAAGTCGATGGTCCCCAGAGTACCCCCCTGCTTTGTGGCCGGGGCAATTTTTTCTTGGAACTCCCCTTTCCCTTCTGCATAAACCGAATTTTTCCCGTAGGTCTATTTGGCATTCACGCAAAACTTGATGACACAACGGTATCCCACTCTTAACGATGGTCGCCATGTTGTGTCCGGGGAGGTGTTTTCAATTTAATGGCCAAGTACGCATACATTTAAAAATTTTTTTCAAATTTCAATTTTTTGACTTCACAACTTATATATGTCTGTATTTCGCGCATTTTGACACCACACGTGCAAAAGAAAATGCTTCAGAATGAAGGCCCTATTTTAATTTCTCACTTCTTACTCTGGATAATGACCTCAACAACTTTGGTATTTTAAATGGAGAAATACGGACCTTTATTGTAGTGATATATTGATAAGTTTACTTGCACATTTTATAAATACAGATTTGTCCATGAACTTTACGAACACACCTTGTATAATCTTGTGACCTTGACCTTTGAGGTACATACCAAAAATCAAAGGTGTTTCCTATTACTTATAAGCAGCAATTGTACAATAATTGATACAAAAAAGACACTTAGAGTTATCAGTGAACAATGCTTCCTTAACACAATGTTAAAGAGAATTTAAACTTATGAACTTTGTTGACTTGACATTTGAGGTAAAAGCCCCCCAAAATCAATGGGGTTTTCTTCTAGTAAATAAGGCCACAATTTTTTTAATTTATTCCTGTAAGTTATCAGAAATCAGTTGTATTTTAAAAAGTCATCAGTTTTCGCGGATTTTTTTCCATTTTATAAACGAGAAAAATAATTTACACAACTTTTTTTTTTTTTTTTTTTTAAATAGTTTTTAAAAAAATTAGCTGATAGCAAGAGCTTTACTCAAAATTACTTTTTTCTGGAAAAGAAATAAATTTTCTCTTATTTGGAAATAGACCTACTTATTTTAGGCCTATATATATAGAAAGAGTTTTCGTTATGTTCACTTTTTAGATTTATATTATCTATTTGCAATGCATAGAAAATAAATAAGAAATGAAAGGATAAATTATACATTTTAAAAAATCAAATCTGCCATTTTTTTAAAAATTGTGTGCATGTATTTATTATGATCATTATTTAAATTTTCTTATTTGAAAATGATGAACTGTTATTTACTTACTATGTTTCTTTTTTATTGTGGTTAAAAAAGTGTTATTTATTTTTTATAGTGTCTGATATGCGCAAAATCCCCCTTGAAGCCTCCAATTTCCTCTTTTGAGTTTACTGATCCCCTTGACCCCTGAAAAAAAGGGTTTACAAGTTGGGTACCGTAGTTTAATAAGCACAATTACAAGACGACTGGTTTCCATCGTAAATTTTGTCTCGATAGACACGTCCAAAACATGGTGACCAGTTCGTTGATCTTTTGACTTGGTGCCCTCATTTAAAATATGTAGTTCATGGGCAACTGGGCAACTGAAATTTTTAATAAATGATTTATAGAAATGAATTGTTTGGTGAATCTTTCTCAAAAATAAAATAACATTAAAGTCAATTAATAAGAAATGGTTTTTCATAAAGCCATGCTCATTTGTATTTTAATAAACAGTTTAAAGAGAGCAATTTAAATTTTATGCCTCTCATGTGAAATTAATTGAAAATATGCAATTTTCTAAAACAGCATTTGAACATTTTTTTCCCTGACCGCCCAAAGGGCATCCCCCCCCCCCCCCCCAAAAAAAAAAAAACACGGATGGTAAAAAAACGAAGAAGAAACGAACGGTTTATTTAATATATTTTTTTTATACATAATGATTATAAGTTGGTAAATTGTTGATTCTGTATTTGATCGTATTTTCGTATTATCGTGTACGTTAGTGGAATGACAAAACACAGCTGGCGACCAATACTTATACTGTTGATTAATCACTCAAGAAATTCCCAGCTAAAAAACTCGCTCGTAAGCGTCTATCAGTTTGTCACAAACAATATCACGGCTGCCGTGTTAATTGGCTATTTACAAACAACAATGGCCGACACGCATAAGCGACGGATGTCACTCGAGTAGGTGTGAAAACTGACCGACATTTCGTTCGAGCGAGTTACCAATCAGCTGTGAATTGGCTCCTGGGACACAATTAATTGTTGCTGCAGCGCAAAGGATCTAACAGTGTCAGCCTAAGGGATCTAACAATCCCACTAGGACATTGCGCAGGTATGATGTAGTGCATGGTGATTGCGAGGATGAGATTGAGATGATTTTTAAAGTTTTAAATATTTTTTTCTTTCCGTTGCCATGGCAACCAGAGTTCTACATAGATCAAGTTTATTTTAGCAACTTTTGTAGAGGTTCACCCAAGGAACATCCCTGCCAAGTTTAATCAAATTCTCTCCAGCGGTTTCAGAGAAGATGTCGTTTAAAGTAAATTGTTGACGACGCATGATGGACGACGACGGACGAAGGGTGTTTACAAAAGCTCACCTTGAGCACTTTGTGCTACAAGTGAGCGAATAGAGTGGGTGTAAGGTCAGCAGTTTTCCCTAATAAAGATGCAAACCTTTTTGCGACCGTGGATGTCAATCAGAAAAAAAAAATCATCATCTCAGATGAAATAAAGACAAATATCATCTCAGATGAAATAAAGACTATAAATGTCAAATCATGATAACATTAATTCCTGAAATGGAATTTTGATAAAAAATTAAACTGATATCAAACGCTGCGTTTATTTTGAGAATACCCTGAAAACTTGTTAGTAACGTTTTATGTTGTCACCATTGACCTACATTGGAATAAACGCTGCTCTTTTTTGATCTTGATGATTTTAAAATCGCATATTTGTATAGGCAATTACAAATTTGATAGTTACATCACAAGTTCAATTAAATGAACATTTTAATGATATTTGATTTGCAAGTATGGATCGATCTCATTTAGTTCCCCGAAAACTCGTTAGACTATCATACTTAGACCGTACCGAGACTCGTTTCAGTGGTATTTTTGTATTATTCTATACATAAATACGAGCTGCTTGCATTAATTCGACAGTTGTTGGTAAATATTTTGATCATTATTTAAATAAATATTTAATAATTGTCTACTTTTACATTGCAATTAATGTTTCGTAACTATGTTCTATGTAGATAGTGTTGCTTCCGTATAAACAATATGGTGGGCTCACAAGCTCGGCGTTCTCCCGTCTCGGGGCCCATTTTACACCAAATGTATCGTTATCAGTACCGTTAAAATACTGTGTCGTTTCTTAAGTATTGGTATCATACCATATCGTTTCGTTCTTAACGATATCCAACCATAGTAGAGTTACATTTCTTGCGCATGACACTCTTCTTTCATGAGGTCCATCAGCTTTGATACTTTTTTAGTTATGCTCTGGACAAAAAGTGTGACAGACAGACAGAAGACAGACAACTCTGACAAAATCAATATGTCTCCCCCATATAAATATCACAATAATAAGTAAAAAACAAACGTTACCTTCCACTTGTATTGTTTCCAAATGTTTTCCTGCATAATTATGAATATGGCCGTTGTCCACAGCCCTTTAGCAGTCTAGCGACTTTGGCTTTTTCTAGCACAGATGATGTAAGTCTGTATATGTCGGTGTGAATGTTTATATTAAGACCCATATGGTCCGCCACCATCTGCAACTCTGTGTTGTTCATATCATATCTAAAAGAAATATACCAGTAGATAAGAAACAAGAAACATAAAAATTACACAAAAACAGTTGTTTTGTTTTTGTTTGTTTTTTACATAAAATAATGAAATCCCAGTGTGTGAAGAATGAGATCTGTTCATCAAGTGTAACCTTGACTTTTGTGCTATTAACAGTTTCAAGTTATTGCAAGATCAATGATTTAATGATGAAGTGACAGCTTTATTTCATTCACAATTAAGAACCAATAATCAGTAGTAATTGATATTTATCAAGAAAGAAAAATGAAATAACTTCAGAATTTCAAAATATAAGTGTAGTAGATTTAAAAACAGTAAATATATATGTGTGGCATATCATTAGTTGAAAACAAGGTGTCTTTTTATCAATTTATTTTGTTCTGAAAAAAAAAGATGGGATTTTCTTTCTCACTAATGAATGTGATCAAGAATCATGTATGTTTGGTTTGTTTGTTTATTATTATTATTTTATATAATATATATTTATTTTCCTGCTCTCAGTATGTTACTGATGCCTTAAGAACATGATATTTTAATGGCATTAATGAAAAGTGCCGTAGTTGTTGGGAAATTGGTCAAATTTTTCATGACATCACAAGACGTCACAACTGACATCAGCTACAAAAATTTGTATGCCCTCTACAGCTGTCATTTCTGGATAAATTTTCAATTTCAAACTTGGATGAGGTCCATTAGACTATGACTAGACAACAGTATCTTAACTGGTTTCTGACAACTTGATTTTTTAAGTTGTTTTTTTCCTATTTAAGTCTAAGTAAAATCAAGTGAACACTGGGCCAGGCCAATTTTGATCCCAGGGCCATGATTTCTTGCTAGAGGTCTACTAAATAATGCTACAATACCTATGATCGAAAAGGCTTTTTTAAGTTTTTACTTTTAGGATCTATTTTTGCTCCCATTACCTACTTTACAATCATTAATAAAATTGACAAGAACTATCATTGAAAATTATGAATACCCCCAGATACCGCATTGCCACAGTTACTGTTAGCATGTCAGACAATCTTGATAAAGCTTAAGGGTGGACAAATCTTGTCTACAGACGGACTGACCAGCAGACCGACATACTTGACTCCAATATAAACCCCATATACTTCATATCTTGGGGTAAGCTCACTAGAACCAATCCTGTAATGTTTGGTCAAAATTCACACAGTAATCAAAAATGTGATGTTAAAATGAAATTGTTGACAAAGAATGCATGGACAGACGATTGGTGACGTTGACAGGGTGATCCTAATAGCTCATAATGAGCATATTTATTGTGATCAGGTGAGCTGAAAATGAAAAAGATTTTCATTTCTTTTTAATGAGGGGGATTAACTCAATATGAAAGGTAGAGGTATCAATTTTGCAAAATGCACTTCCTGTCGACAATAACGTTTGCATCATGCTCAATTATAAGTTTGAATTTTAGGTCACTTCAACAGTTGAAAGATATTTGAAACAGGTATTATGTGCTGATAACTCACTTTTAATTAGAAATCATAAATCTTTAAAAGAGTACTCCTGCTCATCAATTTGTAGCTGTGGCTGATGGAGGGAGAAGATGGAAATATAGCAACTTTATTCTCACCCCAAGGTGAACATAAAAATATCCTCTTAAACCTATCATCCCCTTCCACTAAACTGGATGTATTTTTTAAACCTGTGTTGTAGTGGCCAAATATTTTCTCAGCTTATACTTCTAATGGTTTTAGGATTTTTTAGTCCAGGGCATTTTTCCACAACAACGTCTATAAATGCCTTACATCCATCCAAAACCATCCAAAGGGCCAACCATGTTGTTGGAGAAGATGTTTTGGTTTTCCTCATCCATTCCAGCACGGAGACGATTTCGCAAAAGCTAATCGATGGCCCTTACCATCAAGTCGGTCAGGAGAACATATACTTTGCGAATTCCTCGGGTACTTTTACCCCTCACTTCAATCAGACTCATCCTACAGAAAAAAACAAGAAATGTTTGTAAAACATATTTATGCCCCCTCATATTATATGCCATAATATTTATATAGCTATATTGTATGTATGATGTTTGACTTCATAACATCGGCATGTCACGAACTTCAGAATTTATCTTGATGAATGCTTACCGTAAAATGCCATGTATTGTGCGCACCCATGTATAGTGCGCATCCCGAGTTTGAGGCTCGAAACCTTGGAAAAAAAGAATTTCCCTTCTATAATGCGCATCTATGTTTCGTACGACGAGGAGGCAGCCATCTTGTTTACTCGCGGTTGTTTTGCGGATATTCGATTGCAAAAACAGGTGGAAATGTTCTACTGCTTCCGCAAGTCAGGTGTAATACAGCCATTATTTTCACACCTTTAGTATCCACATGCATTTGCATTGTTGGGGGTACGGACAACTGCCCCTTAGGACAACTGTCACTAGGAATAGAATATTGAATATTGATTTAAAGACACCTCAACAGTCGAAAGACGTCATATGGTGTCTAAAAACGCTTAAAATTACGATACGTCACAAAACTATACAAAAGTGAATCCCGCACAGCAGGAGAGTAAACATGTTTAATATATCACGTATGTAAAATCAAAGCTTGTTATATATACCAACGTCTTTAATAAAAGCAATCAAAGTATTAACGAACAGTATTAAAAGGTCTAACATACATCCACATTAAATGATTAGTTCTAATAAAACTTAAATCAATACAGTCGACTAAAATATGTTTGAAAGTATACGGTTCCCGACAAGGAATGCATACAGGTTGTTCTTATCGATTTAAAAGATAGGAGTGAGTCAAACGAGTATGTCCTATGCGACAACGATTGATAGATTGCTCCTAGGACGATTGCCCCAGGTCTTAATGAAAAAGAGGGCAATTGCCCCTACCTATAATAAATAGGTCTATGTATTCTATTTCTCAATGTTTTAATGATATTTTTATATAGTTTGAAACATGAAATGGGTTTTTAAAACATTTCCCCAAAAATGAAAAAAAAAAAAAAAAATTCAGTTACATTATGATATTTAGTAGTAGTGAATATTAGTAATAATATTATATTTTGAATTATGAAATGGTTAGAAACTACATTTTATGTATGAACTGATTGAATATGAATACAAAACACACATGCCGGGATAATAAATTCATTAAATAACTAACTAAACAAATAAAACAGAAAACATAATGACGGGTTAAATAAAGAAGTATGAAGAAATGTCTTGCGGCACCATGATACATACAGCTTATGTGAATGAATTATTTAAAAGAGAGAGAGAGAGATGTGATTTGAAAAATGCATACATAGAATTTGAATGAGGAAGAGCTCCCCAATCGCACACATGCATTCATCTTTTGTTGTTTTTTTTTTACCTACTTATTCTTGATGATAGAAAGAAACAAGAGCTGTCAGAGGACAGCACGCTCGACTATTCAAAATGTTGTTGGTAAATCAAATGAAACTATTTAAATCTTTGCCCTTTTAGAAAAAAATAAAAAAAAAATACCTAGATAGTTGATGCCCCCTTTAAAATATTTATTAGTTAAAATCAATTATGCCCAGTTACGAAATAAGCACAAAAAAAGTGCATGAAAAACCCCTTAAACCAAAAACCAAATTAGAAAAAGGGCCATAATTTGATCAGTCCAAAATTATTCCCGTTTTCTGTTGCCCCTTTAGACACATTAAATTTTAGTAAAACCCCAACAATTTTGAGATATAAGTGGATAGTAGCTTGAATGAAAAAATTAACCAAAATTTTCTAAGTTAAAAGGGGGTCAAAATTTTTAATTTATTCCATCAAGTGTTATTTTCCCTTTATAGTATGATCCCCCAAAATATTAAAAAAGTTTCAAAAATTCCTTTTGTGGATTGAGATATATCCCTAAAAGAATTTGAAAGAAAAACTTTTCCCAAAATTTCTAAGGTTAAAAAGGGGCCAAACTTGTAATATATTCCTTAAAAAGTTATCTACCTTGATAGTAGGGCCCCCCCAAAAAAAATTTAAAAGATATTTAAAATAAACCCCAGCCGGGGATTGGATAAAAGATGAAAGAACTTGTGCAAAACTTTTCCCCAAATTTTTAAAAAAAAAGGGGAAAAAATTTGAAAACTTTCCCCCCAAGGTTTCCCCCCCCCAATAAAAAGTAGCCCCCCTAAAGTTTTTAAAAGAGTATCAAATTCCCCCCCCTGGATATGAGATTTAGAAAGAAAGTCCTTGAGAAAAATTTTAAGCAAAATTTAAAAAAAAAAGGGGTTTACGAAATATTTTCATAAAAAGTTTTTTCCCCTTTGATAGTGGACTCCAAAATTTTAAAAAGTTTTTTAAAATCAACCCTCCCTGGTACGAAAAAAGCAGAAGTCCTTGCAGGGAAAAATTTTAAACCAAAATTTTTAGTTAAAAAGGGCCCAATTTAATTGTAAATTCCCAAGGTTTTAAATGAAAGTAGTCCCCAAAAATTTTTTAAAAAAGTGTATAAAATCCCCCCAAAAACCCTTTGGTTTATGGAAAATTAGTGATAGTTTTGCAAAAAAAATTTTAAAAAAAATTTTTAAAATTTAAAAAAGGGGGCCCCTTAACTTGTAATTTTTTTCCCCATAAAAATTTGTTACCGAAATTTGGGATACCCCAAACATAAAAGGTTTAAAATCCCCCCCATTTTGAAATGAGATTTGAAAGAAACCCCTTTTGGATGCCCCTTAAAAAATTTTTAAAAAAGTTAAAAAGGGGAAATTTTTTTGAAAACAAATTTATCAAGAGTTATTCCCTAAAAGTATATACTCCTTAACAAATTAAATTTTTTAAACAACCCCCCTTTTTTGTAGGGAAAATTGTGAGAGTATCTTGCATGAAAAACTTTAAAACCAAAATTTTTTAAATTAAAAAGGGGGCCATAATTTGTAAAATTTTTCCCATAAGAGTTACCCCCCCTTGGGTTTTGATCCCCCAAAAACTTTTTTAAAAACTTTAATTTAACCCCCATGGGGGGTTTATTGAGAAAAAATTTAAAGAAGTTTCCCCAAAAAAATTTTAAAACCCCAAATTTTTCTTTTCCCTGCAAAATCCCCAAATTTTAAATTTAAAAAAAGGGGGGGGCCCAATTATTTTAAAATTTCAGTCAAGGTTATTCCTTGGTTGTTAAACCCCCTGAAATTTTTAAAAATTTTTTCAAAACCCCTGGGTTAAAATGAGATTTTGGGGGTTTTTTAGAAAATTGCACGAAAAATTTAAAACCAAAAAGGGAAAAAAAAGGGCACGGGGGAAAATACATAGCTTTTAAATTTTTACGAATGTCGAGAAAAAATGATGGGGAAAAAATAATTTTTTTTTTCAGGAGGGGGAAAGGTCAAAGGAAAAGGGAATGGACCCAAATCGAAAAAAATTTTATTTAGTCTCTTTTTTGTTTTTGTTTTTGTTTTTGTTTGGATTTTCCGTCGCGGGCGATGATTTCAAAAATAGGACGTCCGTATTAAGGGGGGGGAACCCCCCCGGTACAAGGGGAAACCCCGGGTTTAAAACCCCGCCCTCCCCAAGCCGTTCCTCCATGAAAAACCCAAGCCCCTGGGGGTTTTAAACCCCCAGGGTGAGGGGCTAAAAGTTTTTGCCCACGAGGAACCGTGGGCCACGGCCCCCCCCCTTTTTTTTGTCCCAATTATTTTTGAGATAGAAAAAAAAAAGGGGGAGGGTAGATACTGTATATTTTTTTAAATCATGCATGATGAAAAAAATTTTTTTACTAGGTGGGGCCCAATTTTTTAAAAGGGAAAATTTGTCCAGGGGGGCAGTTGCCCTAAAACCCCCAGGTTCCTTTTTCAAGTGATTTTTGATTAAAAATTGGAACACGACCCCTTTTTTTGTTTTCGTTATTTTTTTAAAAAAGGGTTTTGAAGTAAAAAATTCCCTTAAACCCCCAAAACCGACTACCCCAAAACGAAACAACTTGTAAAAATTTTTTTTTTGCAGTTTTTAAAATTTAAAAAAAAAATAATGTTTTTTATGGGTTCCGAAATGATGATGCAAAAGTTTGGGTTTGTATGTGAAAATTTAAATTTTTGTGAAAAACCGGGGCATTTTTCCCGGTTTAAAGCATAAAAAAGTAAAACAAATAAAAAAGAGAAAAAAGTTTTGAAGCTTTTATTAAAAAAAACCCCTGATAGAAATAAAAATTAGAAAATTTTTTAAAGGAAAGTAATATGAAAAACTTTAATATTTTTTTTGCGTAAAATTTTCCCGTAAAATCCCGTGGGTTTAGGGGGGGGGGTGGGGGGGAAAAACGAAAATTTGGTTTTTGTATTGCCCCCCCCCCTTTCTTTCAAAAAAAAAATAAAAAATTTTAAAATGCGCCCCTATAGGGATTTTCCCGGTCTATGAAAGAAAGGGCCCTAAAAAAAGTTTGAAACAAATTTTCCCCCTGAAAAAAAAGAATTTGGGATAAATTTAGAATGTATAAAATTTTAAGAAAATAAAAATTAAAAATAAATTAAACCCCAAAAATCGTGGGCGTGGGAAAATACTTTTAAAAAGCTTTTGTAAAATTTAAAATTAGAATTGTGTTGTAAATTTTTGGACAAAAAAATAAGACAAACATATTTTAATCGATTTCAATTATTTTCTATCATTAAAATCGCGTATGTAATATTGACCACATGAAAATTTTTTCTAAATACAGAGGCGGAAAGGGGGTCGTGGTAACGCACTGGACTGCAAATCCAGGGGCCCGGGTTAAAACCCCGTAGAACCTTGAAAAATTTTTGGGCACTTTTCGGGTTTTCCCCCCGCTTGACTAAAGCCTAGCGCGGCTCATCAAGACAGTGGTTAAGGGGCTTCGCGTGTTCGGCATACACCGGGCACTTAAAGAAAAAGGGTTCTTTTTGGGAAACGGCAGGGTAGTGCCCCCGGGAAACCTTGTACCCGCTCTGTCTTGGTGTAGGGCCCCTTGTCTGGGGTGTTAAGGGAGGGAACCCGACAAAAAAAGCCCAGAGAATGAAGTCAGAGGGCGGGCCCTTAAAAGGCGTTTTGTCAAAGGGAAACCCTGACAGAAAAAGCCCAAGAGAATGAAGTCAGAGGCGCTGGCCTTAAAGGCGTTCTCGTAAAAACCGTAGCACAGCACAATAGCCTGAGCGCAAAAACGCAAACAGAAAAAAAAAA
Organism: Solen grandis; assembly: GCA_021229015.1. Taxonomy (NCBI): domain Eukaryota; kingdom Metazoa; phylum Mollusca; class Bivalvia; order Adapedonta; family Solenidae; genus Solen; species Solen grandis. Next base: position 56,778,490 of record CM037789.1, on the reverse strand, counting down.
TAATTAATCACAATAAAATTAAAAACATTAAACACACATATGGGGCAGTTTGGTGATGTTATTTGCTCAAACTAAACGTCAACGTCACATCTTTTCAAAATACTCCCCCAGACAATCAATGCACTTTTTTGTGACGCTGAACCACTTCATGAAAATTGCCAAAAAGTTTTCTGAAAACTAGGGACAAAGGCGACTGACATGCGCAGGTGTTCTAAGTAATCAAAGCGTTGCCCTTTAAGTCGCTCTTCAAGCACAAAAACAGCGAAAAATTTCTCGGCCGAGTTTTGTCTGTGGGGTGTGTGCTCGATGCGTTCCTTCCCTAGAAAGTCGATGGTCTCCAGAGTACCTGCTCTGTGACCCGGGGGAAATGTTTTGAAACGCTTGAACTCTCCTTTCCCTTCTGCATAAATAAATGTTTCCTGGGTCTCATATTGGCATTCACGCAAAATTATGAACAACGGTTTTCCCATTTTAAAAACGATGTCCCCATGTTGTGCCGTGAGCGTGTTTCAACTTTAATGGCCAAAGCTAGCATACTTTTAAAATTTTTTTAAAATTTTCTTTTTTTTGATTTACAACTTTTATATTCTGTTTTTCGCGCATTTTGACACCACCGTGAAAAAAGAAAATGCTTCAGAATAAGGACTATTTTAATTTCTCACTTCTTTCTGTTAATGCACCTAAACAATTTCGGGTTTTTTTAAATGGAGAAATACGGACCTTTATTGTGTGATATTTTGTAAGTTTCTTGAAATTTTTTAAAAAAACGATTTGTCCATGATCTTTACGAACACATCGTATAATCTTGTGACCTTGACCTTTGGGTAAAACCCCCAAAAATAAAAAAGGTTTTTCCTATTCTTAAAAGCGCAATTGTCAATAATTGTAAAAAAAAGCCTTAGAGTTTTCATTGAAAAAGGCTTCCTTAACACAATTTTAAAGAGAATTTAATTAAAATAAAACATGTGATCTTGACATTTGAGGTACGCCCAAAAAATCATAGGGTTTTTCTAGTCAAAAAGGCCCAAAATTTTTTTTTAATTTATTCCTAAAAGTTACAGAAATCATTGATTTCTAAATGTCATCATTTTCGCGGTTTACTTCCTTTTATAACGAGAAAAAAAATTTTTACAAATTTTTTTTTTTTTTTTTAAATAGTTTTTAAACAATTAATGATAGCAAGAGCTGACTAAAAATTTTTTTTTCTGAAAAGAAATATTTTCTCTTAATGGGAAAAGACCTACTTATTGTAGGGCCTATAATATAGAAAGAGTTACAGTTTGTTCACTTTTTAGATATTTTATCTTTTTGCAATGCATAGAAATAAATAAGAAATAAAAGGGAAAAATTAACATTTTAAAAATCAAATCTGCCTTTTTTTTTTAAAAAATTGTGTGCAGTATCAATGTCTTTTTAATTTCTTATTTAAAAATGAGAACTGTTATTTATTTACTATGTTTCTTTTTATTGGGTTAAAAAAAGTGTTATTTTTTTTTTAATAGTGCTGATATGCGCAAAACCCCCCTTGAAGCCTCCAATTTCCCTCTTTTGATTTTTACGACCCCCTTGCCCCCTGAAAAAGGTTTCCAAAAAGTTGGGTCCCGTAGTTTAAGTAACACAATTCAAGACGAGGGTTTTCCTTTCATCGAAATCTGTCTCGATAGGACAGCCAAAACATGGTGAACCAGTCTCTTTGATCTTTTGACTTGGTGCCCTCATTCAAAAATATTTTAGGGCAATGGGAACTGAAATTTTTAATAAATGATTTATAGAAATGAATTTTTTGTGTGAATATGCTCAAAAATAAAAAACATTATTTTAAATTAATAAGACTGGTTTCAAAAACCCACTCATTTGTTTTTAATTCCAGTTTAAGAGAGAAATTTTAAAAATTTTATCCCTCTCTGTGAAATTAATTGAAAATATGCAATTTAAAAAAACAGCTTTTATGAACTTTTTTTTTTCCCCTGACCCCCCAAAGGGCATTCCCCCCCCCCCCCAAAAAAAAAAAGGGATGGAAAAACACGAAAAGAAACGAGGGTTTTTTAAAAAATTTTTTATTTATCATAATGATTATAATTGGTATTGTTGATTCTGTATTTGATCGTATTTTCGTTTATCGTGTACTTGTAATGACAAAACAAAGCGGGCGACCAATATTTATATTTGTTTAAATTCACTCAAGAAATTCCCCTACAAACTCGCTCGTAAGGTATATCAGTTTGTCAAAAACAATATCAGGGGCTGCCGTTTTAATTGGCTATTTACAAACAACAATGGCCGACAGTAAGCGAGGATGTACTCGAGTAGGTGGAAAACGACCGACTTTCTTTTTGAGCGAGTTCCCAATCACTGTGAATTGGTCCGGGGACAAAATTAAATTTGTTTGCTGCAGCGCAAAGGATCTAACAGTGTCACCCTAAGGGATCTAACAACCCCACTGGGGACATTGCGCAGGTATGAGTAGTGCATGGTGATTGCGGGGAGAGATTGAGATGTTTTTAAAATTTTTAAATATTTTTTTCTTTCCGTTGCCAGGAAACCAGGTTCAAATAGATCAATTTTATTTTAGCAACTTTTGAGGGGTTTCACCAAGGAAC
>CM037789.1:56725790-56775790 GCA_021229015.1 Solen grandis | reverse complement strand
ACATGGCAATTCATTTGGCAATTCACCTGGCAAGTCATTTGGCAATTCACATAGAAAATCACATAACATTTCACATGGCGCAGATGACCCAAAGGGCTTAGAGAGGTGGGCTTTGACCTCCATCTGCTTTCTTGCGCCCAGTACAGATGACTCCCAGAGTCTATCTATACCCATTCCAGATGGCCCAACTGCCGCAGCAGGTAGCACAGACCCCAAAGGATCTGTAGTGTCACTTCGACCCCCATCTGGGTTTGATCCGGTTGGATCTGCAGCATTATGGCAAACACCACCAGTCTTGTCATCTCGCATAGCTCGTCTGGCTTGCATAGCGGACCGCATAACTGCTCTCCTCTGCCTCAATGACTGCTTCTTTATCTTCGGCATTCTCTGAAATTGAAGAGATAAATGTCTGTCTTTAAAGTGAACAGTTATACTCCTATCTTTCATCTATATGGTTGCTAATACAGAACAAAAATTGTGAAGAAAGCTTTTTCATAAAGAAATCTACATGACAAATTCACTATCACTGTTTTCTATGATTTCATTTTGCAGCATTCACATTTGTTAATGATGGGGCTCATCATCATAATAATTGTTAATTCACGATAAAATACTATACAGTCTATGCAAACAACTCGGGTCATTTAAAATATCAGTTTACATTTCACAATTTCTAGATCAACACTGTTTATTACAACTCATTTTCACTACGTTGAGTAATATCCAATTAATGAAATGCAAAACTATAGCAGCCTTGTAATTAGGGATTTTTAATTATAAGTTTCTTAAGTTTATATTCCTAATCCTCACTTTACTTACAAGACCTTTCAATAGCTGTATGGTTCAATGCTGCTTGCCCTTAAAATCCAAACAAGAGGCCCATGATGGCCCTAAATCGCTCACCTGAGATAAATAGGTTGACCCAAGGAACATCTGTACCAATTTATTTTAAAATCTGGCCAGTAGTTTTGAAGAAGATGATTTTTAAAGTTTTCATATTTTTTTTCTTTTTGTTGCCATGGCAACCAGAGTTCTATATGGATCAAGTTTATTTTAGGAACTTTTGTGAAGGTTGACCCAAGGATCATTCCTGCCAAATTTAATCAAATTCTGTCCAGTGTTTTCAGAGGAAATGTTGATTAAAGTTTTCCCTATATACATATAACGCAAATAAGCCCCGCCCCTGGCGGCCATGTTTTTTACGGATCGGAAAAATTTTAGCAACTTTGGTAGAGGTTGACCCAAGGAACATCTGTACCAATTTTTTTCAAAATCTGGCCAGTAGTTTTGAAGAAGATGATTTTTAAAGTTTTCTTTTTTTCTTTTTTTTGTTGCCATGGCAACCAGAGTTCTACATGGATCAAGTTTATTTTAGCAACTTTTGTGAAAGTTGACCCAAGGATCATCCCTGCCAAGTTTAATCTTAATCTGTCCAGTGGTTTCAGAGGAGATGTTGTTTAAAGGTTTCTCTATATACATATAAGGCAAATAAGCCCCGCCCCTGGCGGCCATGTTTTTTTACGGATCGGAATAATTTCAGCAACTTTGGTAGAGGTTGACCCAAGGAACATCTGTACCAATTTATTTTAAAATCTGGCCAGTAGTTTTGAAGAAGATGAGTTTTAAAGTTTTCTTCTTTTTTTCTTTTTTTTGTTGCCATGGCAACCAGAGTTCTACATGGATCAAGTTTATTTTAGCAATTTTTGTGAAGGTTGACCCAAGGGTCATCCCTGCCAAGTTTAATCAAATTATGTCCAGTGGTTTCAGAGGAGATGTTGTTTAAAGGTTTCTCTATATACATATAAGGCAAATCAGCCCCGCCCCTGGCGGCCATATTTTTTACGGATCAGAATAATTTTAGCAACTTTGGTAGAGGTTGACCCAAGGAACATCTGTACCAAATTATTTTGAAATCTGGCCAGTAGTTTTGAAGGAGATGATTTTTAAAGTTGCCATGGCAACCAGAGTTCTTCATGGATCAACTTTATTTTAGCAACTTTTGTAGAGCCTCACCCAAGGAACATTGCCAAGTTTCATTAAATTCTGTCCAGCGGTTTCAGAGGAGATGTCGTTTAAAGCAAATTGTTGACGACGGACGACGGACGCCGGACGAAGGGCGATCACAAAAGCTCACCTTGAGCACTTTGTGCTCAGGTGAGCTAAAAAGTCACCACCTCTCAAAACCTACAAAGTCCAATGTCTCTCCCGACACTATTAAACTCCACCCTCTAACAATGTCCGCTGTCTCTTCCAACATAATTAAACTCCACCCTCTATCGAAGTCCGCTGTCTCTTCCAACACTTCTTAATTCAACAATCTATGAATTGTTTATACAGCACAGGCACACACTTTATCACGATAAGGATCACTAGTATATCATGTAATATGTCAACAAGTCACAAAATGAAATCTTTATATGTAATTACCTACAAAAGAAAGAAGATCAGATTCAGTCACAATCAAAGGGTGAAGTAATATATGCATGTCATAGCAATTTTAAACAAGAGGGCCATGATGGCCCTTAGGCCCTTAATCGATCACCTGAGAACTACAGTCCCACCTCGCTATTCCGATAACCGTTGAACCGAAATCCTCTCTATTTCGATTTTTTTTTTCGGTCCCGATTTTTCTCCTATAAAATTCAACTAAAATAAAATGTTTAATCCGATTTTCGCTATTTCGAAAAAAAATCCTATTTCGAAGTATTTTTTCGGTCCCGAAATCGCAATTTATGCACATTTTTCAATTGTTAAATCGAAGTCAAATTTTCAGTCACTTTTCGTACTTACCCGGATGAAAAACAGACACGCTTATTTTGCGGCGTCGTTGTGAAAGTTCAGGTAGGTTTTTCACACCTTTTACAGGGGAGGGTACACTGTCGTGTGCCCGACTGGATATCTGGTTATTGCTAATTGGGGGTAGGCTGTCGCGGGCCCAACCGGATATTATTGCTTATTGCTAATTGATGTACTGTATGACTGTTAGAGTAAATATCACGCGTCAGCAGAAAGTACCTGAGAATGTAGGTTTGAGTAATTGTTAAATTATGCATTGAAATAATCGGTGTTTGCCTTAATCGTCTATCATTGCCTGATTGCCTCTGCAAAATAAACATCTGTTCTTATTTGTGTGTCTTGTATTTTGATAATCTTACGGCGTAGTTGTTTTCATGACACTCACCGGTAAAATAATAAACACCGATACATGTATGTCACCATAAAAGCATCGATTTTTAATCCGAAATATCGCTATATCGAAGTTTTCAGCTCGGTCCCAATGACTTCGGAATAGCGAGGTTGGACTGTATTGCTTTCAATGGTTTATAATATGAACATACTTAAAGTGGGACCAATTTTGACACAGGGCCATGATTTGAAAAAAAAACTTGATAGAGATGTACTAAACAATGCTACACACTAAATATCTTAACTCTTGACCTTGTCGTTTCTGAGAAGATGATTTTCATTTCTTCCTCTATATAAGCCTATGTAAAATTAAGTGACACCTGGGGCGGACCCAATTTGGACCCAAGGGCCATGATTTGAACAACTTTGGTAGAGATCCACTAGACAATGGTTCAAGCCTTATATCTAAGCTCTATGCCATGAGGTGTCTGATAAGAAGATTTTTCTAGTTTTTCCCTATATAAGCCTTTGTAAAATAAAATTTTGACCCAGACGTCATTATTTTAACAACTTTTGTAGCACATGTAGTTCACAAGACAATTCTACAATTTTCACCCAAGGGACATGATTTGAACAACTTAAGTAGAGATCCACCAGACAATACTACATACCCAATATTTTAACACCAGGCCATGTGGTTTCTGATGAGAAGATTTTTCTAGGTTTTCCCTATATAAGCCTATGTAAAATAAAGTGACACCTGGGGCAGGGCAAATTTTGACCCTAGGGCCATGATTTGAACAATTTTTGTAAAGGTTTATAAGACAATTCTACATGCTGTTGAGGCCTTACAGTTTTGCAGGAGAAGATTTTCTAAGATTGCATTTTAAAATCTATTTTTAGCTCCTGTGACCTACTTTTTCAACCAATCATAATAATTTGTACAATTTTGTTAGAAGACATCATAAGGATGATTCCTGTGAAATTTTGTCAAAATCCCTTAAACGGATTAGGAGGAGATGTTTAATGGAAACAATTGACGCAAGACGCACGCACGCACGGACAGATGGACGGACGACAGATGCCGGACAAAAGGCAATCATAAAATCTCACCATGAGCACGTTGTGCTCAGGTGAGCTAATTATCTAAGCTCTAGGCCTTATGGATTCATAAAAGAAGATTTTTAAGATTTTCCTATATAATTCTATGTAAAATAAGTAACCCCTGGTGCGGGGTCATTTATCACCATTGGGCTATGATTTGAACAATCTTGGTAATGAACCATTAGATGATGCTACATACCAAATATCTTAGCTCTAGGCCTTATGGTTTCATGGGAGAAGATTTTTAAAGTTTTTCCTATATAAGTCTATGTAAAACAAGTGACCCCCGGGGCAGGTCCAATTCTAACCCCAGGGTCATAATTTGAACAACTTTTGTAGAGATTCATTAGACAATGCTACATGCCAAATATCTTAGCTCTAGGCCTTATTGTTCCATAGAAGAAGATTTTTAAAGATTTTCACTATAAAAACCTATGAAAAATAAAATGCCTCCTGGGGCGGGGCCAATTTTGACCCCAGGGTCATGATCTGAACAACTTTTGTAGATGTTAATAAGACAATTCTACATACCAATTATTAAAGCTCTAGGCCTTACAGTTTTGCAGGAGAAGATTTTCTAAGATTGCATTTTAAAAATCTATCTTTAGCTCCTGTGACCTACTTATTCACCCAATCAAAATAATTTGAACAACTTTGAAAGAGGTCATGATAAGGATGATTCCTGTGAAGTTTGGTCAAAATCCATCCAGTGGTTTCGGAGGAGAAGTCGTTTGAACGAAAAGTTGACGACGCACGGACGCACGCACGGACGATGGACGACGGACAACGGGCGATCACAAAAGCTCACCTTGAGCACTTTGTGCTCAGGTGAGCTAAAAAGCATGTTGCTTAGTAGCTGAATAATTGTTTAATCCTTTATTCCAAATAATCTAGTAATAATTGTCAACAAATTTACAAATAAATTACAAATAAATTTTTCAATTCAAAGGTGAAACAAACTGATTCTTTTAATTATCAAAGCCTTCTATTTTTTTATTAAAATATAGGGGGAAATTAAATAAACAAACAAAATCTGTGGACCTCAAGAAGGTGGGCCTCCAAAAGCAGAGGCTCTTCAAAGTCAAGTGTGATGAATAATTGTTGGCTAACTAACCCAATTTTGCTACATCAGGTTTTTATATGTTTTGATTTATTCACAGACATAAAAAAGGACCATAACTACGTGAAAAAATTCGCGGTTTTTGTCCAAAATCGAACTTGATCTCCATTTTGTTAGTATAAACATGTGTACTAAAAAATTATTGAAGTCTGTCAATCTGTTCAGGAGTTATCGTGCGTACACCGAAAAGTTGGCGCATACTGCCCACCCGCCAAGCGATGTACCCCAATCCAATAGCTCTCCGAGGACTTCCTCCAAGCGAGCTAAACAAGAAAGTCAGTAGAACTGACAGATGCTCCGCGAAGAACGTCATTGTTACAAATAAGGCCTTGGTCAATGGTTGGGAGGATATAGGAACTGGATCAAGCCGAAGATATGCGCATCTCCTCTTGGTAATAAAGCTTCACATAAAGTTTTATTGAAATCAAGTTGTTAGTTCCTGAGAAATAGCCTGGTCAAGAATGCAATTTGTACTATAGGCCGAAAGGTCAAGGGCCCTAAACTCCGTGAAAATGAGCATGCTGACGATATGCGTATCTACTCTTGGTAACAAAGCTTCCCATAAAGTTTTGTTGAATTTAGGTCATTAGTTCCAGAGAAATAGCCCGGACAAGAGTCATGCAATATGTAATATAGGGGGAAATATCAAGGTGTCATAACTGAGACAAATTGAGGAACAGGGTCACGACGACAATATGCACGGCTCCTCTTGGTAATAAAGCTTCACATAAAGATTTGTTGAAATCAAGCTATTAGTTACTGAGAAATAGCCCGGATAAGAATAATACTAGATATACCGTTTGCATAAAAGTCAAAGGGCCACAAGTCTGTGAAAAATTGAGGGACAAAGTTACCCCCATATGCAAATCTTCTCTTGGTAATAAAGCTTCCCATAAAGTTTCGTTGAATTCAAGCCATTATTTCCTGAGAAATAGCCCAGACAAGATTCATGCAATATGTACTATAGGCCGAAAAATCAAGGGGCCGTAACTGTGAAAAATGGGGGAACCAGGTCACGCTGACGATATGCGTATCTATTCTTGGTAATCAAGCTTCCCATAAAGTTTCGTTGAATTAAAGCCATTAGTTCCTGAGAAATAGCCCGGCCAAGAATCATGCAACATGAATTATAGGCCGAAAAATCAAGGGGCCATAACTCGGTGAAAAATTGAGGAACCAGGTTACGCCGACGATATGCGTATCTACTCTTGGTAATAAAGCTTCCCATAAAGTTTCGTTGAATTCAGGCCATTAGTTCTTGAGAAATAGCCTGGTCAAGAATCATGCAATATGTACTATAAAGCCATAACTCTTTGAAAAAATTAGCAACCGGGTCATGCTGACGATATGCGCACCTTGGAAGTATCGTTGAATTCAAGCTGTTAGTTCTTAAGAAATATTCCGGACAAGGAAAGTGTGACGGACGGATGGACGAAGCGGCCACTATTATGCGTCACCTTAAGTGAGCATAAAAAGATATGTTACAGACTGTGACAAATGCCTCCCAAATACATGTTCATGGTTTGGCAAATATTTCCAGACATTTAAATGGAGATTAAAAACAATTTATGGAATGGAATCGAAATTTATACCAACTTTTTTGGCATTTGCACCCAGAATGTCACCTTGACATTAGAGATACAGATCTACTTTTTTCGTATGACACATCCTCCAATGATGGTGAACAATTGTATTAAATTAATTTAAAATCCATTATCGAATGACAAATTTATGAAGCAGAAACAAAATATAAACCCATTTTTGATCTTTAAACATACTTTTTTGGCATTTGAACTCTGAATGTGACCTTGACATTGGAGCTACAGGCCTTAATCTTTCCCATGACACATCGTCTCGTGATAGTGAACATTTGTGTTGAATAATTTTAAAATCCATCATGGAATGACAAACTTTTGAAGCAGAAACAAAATCTGGATCGAAGTAAGGACGGATGCGATTACTATATACCCACATTCAGGGGCATACAAATTAGTAATGAAGATACGCCTTTCAAAAAATAACAGACATGAAATCATTGTGAAGACCTTCTTTTTAGGTTTACAGGTAAAATGTTAAGGTCACTATGACCTCTTATAGATTTTTAGCTCACCTGAGCACAAAGTGCTCAATGTGAACTTTTGTGATCGCCCTTCGTCCGGCGTCGTCAGTCGTCAACAATTTGCTTTAAACGACATCTCCTCTGAAACTGCTGGACAGAATTTAATGAAACTTGGCAGGAATGTTCCTTGGGTGAGGCTCTACAAAAGTTGCTAAAATAAAGTTGATCCATGAAGAACTCTGGTTGCCATGGCTACAAAAAGAAAAATAATTTGAAAACTTTAAAAATCATCTCCTTCAAAACTACTGGCCAGATTTCAAAATAATTTGGTACAGATGTTCCTAGGGTCAACCTCTACCAAAGTTGCTAAATTTATTCCGATTCGTAAAAAAACATGGCCGCCAGGGGCGGGGCTTGTTTGCCTTATATGTATATAGAGAAATATTTAAACAACATCTCCTCTGAAACCACTGGACAGAATTTGATTAAATTTGGTAGGGATGATCCTTGGGTCAACCTCCACAAAAGTTGCTAAAGTAAACTTGATCCATGTAGAACTCTGGTTGCCATGGCAACAAAAAGAAGAAAAAAAATGAAAACTTTAAAAATCATCTTCAAAACTACTGGCCAGATTTTAAAATAAATTGGTACAGATGTTCCTTTGGTCAACCTCTACCAAAGTTGCTAAAATAATTCCGATCCATAAAAAAACATGGCCGCCAGGGGCGGGGCTTATTTGCCTTATATGTATATAAAGAAACCTTTAAACAACATCTCTGAAACCACTGCACAGAATTTGATTAAACTTGGCAGGGATGATCCTTGGGTCAACCTTCACAAAAGTTGCTAAAATAAACTTGATCCATGTAGAACTCTGGTTGCCATGGCAACAAAAAGGAAAAAAATGAAAACTAAAAATCATCTTCTTCAAAACTACTGGCCAGATTTTAAAATAAATTGACCCAAGGATCATCCCTGCCAAGTTTAATCTAAATCTGTCCAGTGGTTTCAGAGGAGATGTTGTTTAAAGGTTTCTCTATATACATATAAGGTAAATAAGCCCCGCCCCTGGCGGCAATGTTTATTTACGGATCGGAATAATTTTAGCAACTTTGGTAGAGGTTGACCCAAGGAACATCTGTACCAATTTATTTTAAAATCTGGACAGTTGTTTTGAAGAAGATGATTTTTAAAGTTTTAATTTTTTTTTCTTTTTGTTGCCATGGCAACCAGAGTTCTACATGGATCAAGTTTATTTTAGCAACTTTTATGAAGGTTGACCCAAGGATCATCCCTGCCAAGTTTAATCAAATTCTGTCCAGTGGTTTCAGAGGAGATGTTGTTTAAAGGTTTCTCTATATACATATAAGGCAAATAAGCCCCGCCCCTGGCGGCCATGTTTTTTTACGGATCAGAATAATTTTAGCAACTTTGGTAGAGGATGGCCCAAGGAATATCTGTACCAATTTATTTTAAAATCTGGCCAGTAGTTTTGAAGAAGATGATTTTTAAAGTTTTCTTTTTTTCTATTTTTTTGTTGCCATGGCAACCAGAGTTCTACATGGATCACGTTTATTTTAGCAACTTTTGTGAAGGTTGACCCAAGGATCATCCCTGCCAATTTTAATCAAATTCTGTCCAGTGGTTTCAGAGAAGATGTTTAAAGGTTTCTCTATATACATATAAGGCAAATAAGCCCCGCCCCTGGCGGCCATGTTTTTTACGGATCGGAATAATTTTAGCAACTTTGGTAGAAGTTGACCCAAGGAACATCTGTACCAATTTATTTTAAAATCTGGCCAGTAGTTTTGAAGAAGATGATTTTTAAAGTTTTTATTTTTTTCCCCTTTTTGTTGCCATGGCAACCAGAGTTCTACATGGATCAAGTTTATTTTAGCAACTTTTGTGAAGGTTGACCCAAGGATCATCCCTGCCAAGTTTAATCAAATTCTGTCCAGTGGTTTCAGAGGAGATGTTGTTTAAAGGTTTCTCTATATACATATAAGGCAAATAAGCCCCGCCCCTGGCGGCCATGTTTTTTACGGATCGGAATAATTTTAGCAACTTTGGTAGAGGTTGACCCAATGAACATCTGTATCAAATTATTTTGGAATCTGGCCAGTAGTTTTGAAGGAGATGATTTTTAAAGTTTTCAAATTGTAGCCATGGCAACCAGAGCTCTTCATGGATCAACTTTATATTAGCAACTTTTGTAGAGCCTCACCCAAGGAACATTCCTGCCAAGTTTCATTAAATTCTGTCCAGCGGTTTCAGAGGAGATGTCGTTTAAAGCAAATTGTTGACGACGGACGCCGGACGAAGGGCGATCACAAAAGCTCACCTTGAGCACTTTGTGCTCAGGTGAGCTAAAAATGAAAACTTTTAAAATCATCTTCTTCAAAACTACTGGCCAGATTTTAAAATAAATTGGTACAGATGTTCCTTGGGTCAACATCTACCAAAGTTGCTAAAAATTTTCCGATCCGTAAAAAACATGGCCGCCAGGGGCGGGGCTTATTTGCCTTATATGTATATAGGGAAAACTTTTCAACATTTCCTCTGAAACCACTGGACAGAATTTGATTAAACTTAGCAGGAATGATCTTTGGGTCAACCTTCACAAAAGTTGCTAAAATAAACTTGATCCATATAGAACTCTTGTTGCCATGGCAACAAAAAGAAAAAAAATGAAAACTTTAAAAATCATCTTCCTTAAAACTACTGGCCAGATTTTAAAATAAATTGGTACAGATGTTCCTTGGGTCAACCTCTACCAAAGTTGCTAAAAATTTTCCGATCCGTAAAAAACATGGCCGCCAGGGGCGGGGCTTATTTGCCTTATATGTATATAGGGAAAACTTTTCAACATTTCCTTTGAAACCACTGGACAGAATTTGATTAAACTTGGCAGGAATGATCCTTGGGTCAACCTTCACAAAAGTTGCTAAAATAAACATGATCCATATAGAACTCTGGTTGCCATGGCAACAAAAAGAAGAAAAAAATATGAAAACTTTAAAAATCATCTTCCTTAAATAAATTGGTACAGATGTTCCTTGGGTCAACCTATTTATCTCAGGTGAGCGATTTAGGGCCCTCATGGGCTTCTTGTTATACTTATTTTTTTTTTGTCATGATCATAACTCAAAAAGTATAAAAGGATTCAAGATGAAACTTCATGTGTGGCTAGATCTCATTTAGAAGGAGTGCAGTGACCAAGAACAATAACTTTCTGATGCGTTATATTGGAGTTACTGCCCTTTGTAATTTTTTATACTTAATCTTCGTCTGGACCCTTAATCTTTGTCTGGACCATAACTCAAAAAGTATAAAAGATATAAAAGATATCAAGATGAAACTTAATATGTGGATAGATCTCATTGAAAGGAAGTGCAGTGCCAAAGAACTGTTATCCTCATTCATGTCATTTTTCAGAATCCCTGTGACAAAGCAGCATGCGGGTGTGTGTGTGTGGGGGGGGGGGGTATTTGTGCCATGACAATTGCATTTCTAGTTTTGACGTGACCTACGCTTTTAAGCTCACCAGAGCACGAAGTGCTCAGGGTGAGCTATTGGGATCACCCTTCGTTCGTCGTCGTCAACAATTTGCTTTAAAAGACATCTCCTCTGAAACCGCTGGACAGAATTTGTTAAAACTTCGCATGTATGATCCTTGGGTGGGCCTCTACAAAAATGCTTAAATATAGTTGGTCCATGAAGAACTCTGGTTGCTATGGCAACAAATAGAAAAAATAATTGAAAACTTTGAAAATCAACTCCTCTGAAACCACTGGACAGAATTTGATAAAACTTGGCATGTATGATCCTTGGGTGGGCCTATACAAAAATTCATATTTGGTTATTTGTGTGTTCTTCTGGTGTCTGGGGTAGGGCATTTTACGTCCTCATGTTGAGGCTCATAGGCGGACGTCCCCATTGTTGGGCTCATATGGGGCGTCGTCAACAATTGCCTGTGAACACTCTAGAGGCCACAGTTTTGGCCCAGTCTTAATGAAACTTGGTCAGGATGTTTGTCTACATAATATCTCGGATGAATTCGAAATTGGGTTATGTGGGGTCAAAAACTAGTTCACCAGGTCAAATCTTAGAAAATCCTTGTGAACACTGGTCAGAATGTTTGTTTACATCAAATCTCGGATGAATTCAAAACTGGGCAACATAGGGTCAAAAAGTAGGTCACCAGGGCAAATTTTAGAAAAATCTTGTTAACACCCTAGAGGCCTACATTTTTTCCCAGTCTTCATTAAACTTGATATGAATGATGACTGCATGAATTCCCAGTTGAGTGCAAATTCAGGTAGGATCAAAATGTAGGCCACTTAGTCTAATGCTAGAAAAACACTTTAGATGCCAGTTTTTTGTGGGTTTTTTTTTTTTGGCATATTGCCTAACACAGCCATCTTAATTAGGTGAGCGACACAGGGCCATCTTGGCCCTCTTGTTTTGTAAAAGGGCTTATATGGGGCTGTCCTCCAGGAGGCTCATAATTTGATTGTCTCCCATCATACCTCTTTAATTCGGTGTGCCACCTTTATTTATTGTTGTTTTGGTGTTCTCGGTCCCCCTGTCCTTTATCTACTCTATAACGTGTATTTTACAGTATGCTTTAGGTTTAAAACTAATTAGAGCTACAAAACTATTACCGCTGTTACTATATTTATGTATGGAAATAATCTCAATTTTTATATTTATGTATTTTATCTTCTTTACATATATGCGTTGAGAGGCTTCTGGTTTAACTATTGACTAATATCTTATCTAATTTATTTTACACACTTATTCTATCTACTTTCTAATTACCTATGTATTGTACACTTTTTTTCGTAGTTTCTACCTTAATTGCTTGATGTCCCTATCTTGACATTGGTGTTATGTTAATGGGTCCTCCCTGTTTAATTACACGGATACCGGGTGTTAAAGGGGACCCTCCTGCTCCTTATTTGCGAGTTTCAAGTTGATAATTTGGTTGGTTGAGCTTATTAATTAATTTTCAGAGACTGAGTTTCATGGCTTTGGTGGCATTGATTATTAATCAAGTTCACCCTGATTACTAATTAGATCTTATCATGAGTTTCATGGCTTGTTTTGTGATTTTTTAGATGATTTCAGAGTGTATATAAGTGGATACTGAAGTTCTGCCTATCACTTGTCTCTACAGTCATGGAGAGAACACTATCCTTTAACCTTCGGCATAATACCCGTCTACCCATGGATAGAGAAGGATTTGCGCGTTTGGAAGATCTGAGGTTGCAACCTTATGTCGGTTAAGGCAGATTGTCGCCAAGGATTCTAAGGGAATGTTTGAACTCAAGGAGTCGCAGGGACAGGTGTTTGTCCGTGCTTGCCAGGGGCATTCCTCTGGCATGGGGGTAGTACCCTCATTGGATTATTGCCAAATGCGTTTTGGTTTTCATGGCACCAGGCTTTCAGCTTGGCATGGTATTTGTCGGGGAGGGTCTTCTCCCGATGGGCCGTAGCCATGTTCACATGGCCACCACCCCCACCTCTAGATCCGGCCTTACGGTCGTGTCCGAGGTGATTGTCCAAGTGGACCTGGGCTCCTTGCGAGCCCAGGGTACATTTGTGGGGTTGTTCTCCAACAATGTGATTCTAGTTCCCGACCCCATCTGCCCGTCAGTTTTGTCCGTGGGACAGGTCGGGTCGAGCCCTAGAACTCCGCTGCTCGAGGCACTAGATTAAGTCTAGGTTGGATATTGAAAGCCCTTTTTTGGGCTACCTTAAGTGAAAGGATAATACTTTAACAATTGTCACAGTTTCAGTAAGTATAATTTAGCTTATTTTTTCCCTTAATTTGTTCCGGTGTCTCTGTATTTAGTTTCATTTTGTGTTAATAGCCTGTATTTATTTAATTATCTATATTTGTGAAAGTTAATATTGGATATTAAAGGCGGTAGAGACCATGTTTCTTTTGATGTCTTAATTTGTATGTCAGTTTTATGAGTGTTGTTTTCATCAGTTTTTTTCTTTGAGAACTTAATTACTGTCTCATAATTAACACCATTTCACTCCGCCGCTATTTAAGGTACATTTATCTTGTGTGACATTGTCATTATTTCAAAATGACTGCTATTACGTTCTTTGGTGATAGTTTTGTTAGGCGGCTGGGTGATGCCTATCTTGACGAACAGTTTTTATATAGGGTCATCTAAGGTTACTTTCGTGGGCAAGGGTGGTCTCCGGGTTCAGAGTGTTCCCGACGCAATGCTATCTAGTTTGATATTCTTATTTTGGGTGGAAATGACATCTCAGTGTCATGTTCCTAGAGGGAGATTCTTGAGGGTCTCCTAAGTTTGGTTAACTGGTTGCAGACCAGGGGGTTGTCTCAGGTCTATGTGACCGAGATACCACGCAGATTCGACGTAAGTCTCCGGGGCTGACCTTGGTTAAATATGATCGGGTTAGGTGGAAAGTAAATCCTGGCTTGATGGCAGCCCTCGGAGAAACTTGTATACGGCTGCGTGATTTGTCAAACCGTAGCTTATTTCTACCCGATGGGGTTCATTTGAACCGCAAAGGAGAGAGCAAGCTGTGGCACCGGATCCGTGGCTGATCCGTGGCTATATACAGGGAGTATTTGGCGCCCAGAGATACTGAGTCCGCCCCTTTTTCTTTAGGTGTTAATATTTTTGACCCCTCCCCTTTTTTGAGAATCATAGATACTGGGCTGACTGACTGATAACTCTTTTTATTTAAGGGTCCGTCTGCCTACTCGGCTCTGTGGGCGGACCCCGGAGGGTGACCCTTTACCCCTATAAAATTTTAATTTTGAAGTCCTAAAGTGGGTCAAATTAAGTAGAACAATCTGTAATTCACAGATTTATGATATTTGCCTAAAATCGGGTTTTTATTGTCTAAAAAGGTTGGTAATTAACATAGCTAATTTGAGCTGGAGGTGTTAATTACCCTAAAATTAGGATGTGGAAGGGTTTGTTTGTTGCTCATGTGGTCTGTAAAAATGGTCGGCATGTGGGTTGGAGGTGAACTGTGCCTTCCTTCTTTTTCTGTCTCACCGGGAAGAATCCGCGCACTTGAGGTGCCACGTTTATTCCCCTTGAGACCGTTGAACCGTCTCATCAGTGCCGACCAAATTAGACTTTGTATCATGAGTATACTTGGGATGTTTGATGAGGAGATGGAGTTTCAAGGCCCGCAAACAAATAACCTCGTCACCCTTTTACTGCTACAACAACGGCCCCTTGTTAGGGTAATTTTGAATTTAAATAGCCAATTTCGGCTAGTAAGGATATTTTCAGCCTTGTATAACAATTTGCGCCAAAGATGTGAAAAAGATAAGATACGTTTTTGTTTATAAGGAGAAAGCCGAAAGGAATACATAATTAAATTTATGATGTCTATTTGCCGAAAGTGGTTTTTGCCAAAAAAAAAAAAAAAAAAAAAAAAAAAAATTTAGGTAGATCTTACCGGAAGCCTATTCTAAATGTTTTGAGAGACCGAGTGTGTTAGTTATTTTGGAAAAGTGTTTACGGATTACTGAAAAAATTATTTGTTTTTAAGTTTGAGGTATGAGAGGTGAACCCTACGTTGTCTCTAGGTGATCTAGAGCTCATATTTGTGTTTAATTGGCGTGTGGGGTAGGGTATATTTCATCCTTGTGATGAGGCTGGGTGTGTGTCCCTATTGTAGGGCTCATATGGGGCTCTTATATTTTGGGTATCCCTATTGTAGGACATAAGAGGGGGTAGGCCTTTTTGTATGGGTTGTCCCTTTTATTAAGGGCTCATATGGGGCTGTCCTTCTTGAGGCTCATACTTGGGTGAGGCGTATTGCCTTATGTAGTCTCCTCCCATACTTCAATAAAGATGGTGTAAAAATAAAGGAAATTATTTTTTTTTCCGGTCTCCTTATTCCTTTTCTACTTGCTACTCTATTACGTTTATTTTTTTTCTAAGTTCTTGTAATTTCTTAAATACTATTATGTTTTTTATCTATTTTTTCCGGGTTGTAGGCTTCGGGTTTTAACTATTAACTACTTAACTAATCTACTGAAATGTTATCTACACTATTTCTACCTACTTTCTACTCATCTAGGTACTTATGTATTGTCCCTATTTTGCCACTGGTATTGAAGTAATGATTTCTCCCTATTTGCTTCTGCGGATATCAGGTGTTAATTAGTGACCCTCCTTGTCCTTGTTTGTGAGTTTCATGATGGTATTTTGATTGCTGATTAATATTCATATATTGTTTGCGAGTTTCCTGGCTTTGATGACACTTATTGATTACTGAAACCAGGGCCTCCGCTGTCGATCGCCAATGGTGGCGACAAATTAAAGAAAGTGGCGCTAATTTTTCAGAAGTGGCGAAAATAAGTGGCGCTTGCTTTTTTCGATCAAAATTTCTTTTTTTTTGCATGATATAAGAGGCACAGACTGTGCCCTCGCTTGAAAAAGTTCGGCTGGTTTACTCGTGTGAATAATCGATACGCGGTCTGCTATGATGTAAGCGGCCGTGGACTGGTACCCTCTTTAAGCTATTCCCCGAGGCGTTAGTGGTGGTGAAAGGCAACAACCAGTCAAAACATTGTTTATCGTGGATTCGAGTGACACTTTGAGACGCTTTAATTGCACTGTGTTTTTAGGTAAGTATGTGTGACGGCGAATTAAACACAAAAGACCTTGTATATTTGAAGTATGCCGAAGGTACAGGCAATTACAATCATTACAGATTCACGCCGTACTTTTAAAGACAAAATACCGGCATGATTGTTGCACTCGCTACCGGTTCTCTTCATTTTGATTACGACTAATTACTGTTTGCAAAACTATATTATAATGATCTTTTCATTAAAATCAAATCATAATTAACAACAAATAACATGACCAGTAATTGGTTAATTGTCTTCAGTGAGGTGATAATTGCAGTTCTCCCGGATTTCTTTAAAAGCTGAGAAAGACATGGGGTTGTGTCAATTGCTATATGGCCTTCTTGTCACCATGGCCGCTAAGCGAACTTTAGATGAGTTTTTGACTATGACTCCTCCTTCTAAAATTTCAAAATTCTCCTGTTAGAAAATTTAAGGAATCTTGGAAAGTTGGTCACTCATGGTTGCGCTATGAACCAGAAACCAAAGAAATGTTCTGTGACATATGCATTAAAGCACAAAATTCTAATTCATTTGTAACAGGGTGTAATATTATGAAACAAGAGGGCCAAGATGGCCCTTGGTCGCTCACCTGAGAAATATGATTGCTTAAGAAATAAAGATGCTTGAGTGTAAAAGTGAAATCTGGCTTTTTTTTATGGTGAGATGGGCATCACTCCTAAATTTACAAGTCAATATCAGTTATAATTGAACCCGATTGTGAGATTATGGGCATAAACATTGTCTTAAAGTTTAAAAATATGAAGTTGGTAGAGAATAAACAAAGTGAAATCTTGCATTTTTTGTATTAAAAGGGGAAATGACCCATTCAGCCACAATTAACTCAATCGGGTTAAAATATCAAATTTAAAAAAAGGAATTTTTTTATATTAAAAGGGGCATAACTCCTGACTTAATTGACGGATCTCAGCCATAATCAAACTCAATCGAGACCTTATGGTCATAAGCATTGTGATAAAGTTTGAAGATGATTGCTAATAAGATGAAGATGCTGAGTGAAACAAGTGAAATTGGCTTTTTTGAATTTTAAAAGGGGCATAACTCCTGACTAATGTCGATATCAGCCATAATCGAACTTGGCCGGATTTATGGTTATAAACATTGATATAAAGTTTGAAGATAATTGCTCAAGAAATGAAGATGCTAGAGTGCAAACAATGTGAAATCTGGCTTTTTTGAATTTTAAAAGGGGCATAACTCCTGACCTAATGTTCCGATATCAGCCATAATCGAACTTGGCCGAGATTTTATGGTTATAAACATTGTTTTAAAGTTTGAAGATAATTGCTCATAAAATGAAGATGCTAGAGTGCAAACGAACAAATTGTGGACGACGGACGGACGGACGGACGACGGACATTCATCGATCCTAAAAGCTCATCCTGAGCACACGTGCTCAAGTGAGCTAAAAAGAGGCAGTCACTAAACATGCAAAAATCAAAGGTAAATGAATTTTCTAAAAAAAATTTGTATTTTGATTTTTTTTTTAAATCAAATTTATTTAAACAAATAATATTTTAAAAAATTTTAATTACATTTACTTGAAAAGACATCAACATTTTAAAAGCATACCAGGACATCTGATAAAAATTCATAATTGCATTTTTTTTTTTTTTTACTTCAGAACATGAGGATGCTGCCAAGGCTGTGAAACTGAGGACGAGTATGAAGGCCTGCCAGGAGAACTCGATGGCGAAGAGTGAGAATGCAATCACAACCGCAATGAAGAATACCTACTTTGCAGCGAAGGAGGACCTGGCAAACTGCATGGTTCCCAAGTTAAACAAGTTCCTACTATACCAGGTAAGTTATGGAGGTCATATTGGTATAAAAGTTGTATTTTGGAGCATGTTACAAAAAAAAGTAACATTCTATATTTTCATTCAGATTCCATTTTCTGTTCAAATTATTTATGATACTAATCTTATCTGAAATATTCATCTTATAATGAGTTTTGTATGTAGACAAGCGGCACTTTTAGCTTCAATATGTTATAATTTTGTTTTGACAGGGCGTGTCCGTGCTAGGTGACCTGAAATGTGATGGACACACCAGCTACGAGCACTCCTCTTCCATTGACCAGTTCCAGGGCTGCATTGCGTCTGTGTTAGAAGATGAACTAGTAGGTAAAATCAATGCTAGTGTTAAGTATAGTCTCATGTTTGATGAGAGCACTGACGTGTCTGTACACCAGAACATGGTCTTGTACGTAAGACTTCTAGAGTCTGATGATCTTGGTTACACTTCTCCCGCCACTTACTTCTTAGGTATTGAGAGTTTGAAAAGGGCCGATTCCGAGTCTGTGTTTAACAAGGTTACAGAGATGCTTCAGGCTAAGGGTATCAATTTGTCAAATCTGTGTGGAGTAAGCACTGATGGTATTGCAGTTTTGATTGGTCATAAGTCAGGTGTGGTTACTAGGTTAAAAAGAGAGATTCCCGGTGTGTTAGCCACTCACTGCATTGCCCACAGGCTAGCCTTGAGTTGTTGCTCAGGTGCGGATGCAATTCCGTATATGGTTAAGATGCAGGAAATCCTCAACTCAGTTTACAAATATTTCAACTTTTCGCCAAAGAACATGACTATGCTTGAAACTGTCCAGTCTTTAACCTCAGGTCAAAGCTCTAGATTTAAGGAAGTTTTTCATACTCGGTGGCTTAGCTTCGAAGGGTCTGTGTCTGCCATGGTTAGTAACTATGCCAGTTTGATTTCTGTCTTGAGGAAAAGTCTGTTAAGGCACTGAGCCTACACAAGTCTCTAACCTGTTACAAGTTCCTACATGTTGTACACTTTCTGTGTGATGTCCTTAAGCCCCTGTCAATCTTGTCAAAAATGTACCAAAAGAAAGATCTTGATTACACAGAGGTTACCCCCTTGCTTTAGTCAACAATTGATTGTGTCAATGAGATGCAGGTTAAAAAGAATGGTCTCAAACTCTCTGGCTTTCTGGATAAGGCTCCTTTGGAACCACAGGTTGATGATGATGGTTTGACTACCTTTCAGTTTGAAGGTCACACAATCAGAGATAGTGCTAAGCAGAGGAATGAGGCAGTCAATGTATGTGACCAGTTTGTTACTGGTCTGGTTAAAAGTTTGACATCAAGGTTTTCAGACAATCAGGATTCATTGGTTTTAACAGGGCTCAGCAACTTCTTCAACCCAGCCATAGGAAAAGCCACCAAAGGCTCTGATATTGATGTTGTCACTGAATACCTTTCCACAGTTGGTGTGGAAGGCAGTAAAGAGGAACTGTCATGCTTCATTCACTTTGCCCATGCTATCCATGACAATGGTCACAAGTCAGTAACATCCACCAAGGATATGGAAATCTTGGCCCTTAGGCATA
This sequence comes from Solen grandis, assembly GCA_021229015.1. Lineage (NCBI taxonomy): Eukaryota > Metazoa > Mollusca > Bivalvia > Adapedonta > Solenidae > Solen > Solen grandis. The sequence goes on along the minus strand of CM037789.1, from coordinate 56,756,370 downwards.
AGGATGTGTACCCTGCAGCAGCTGAGGCTGCAGGGAGGTTACTCGTGGCCCCCGTTTCCACAGTTGAGTGTGAACGGGGGTTTAGTAAGCAGAATCTTATCAAAACCTGTTTGAGGAATTCCCTTTCAATGTCCACACTGAACAACTTGATGAGGATTTCTCTGGATGGTCCTCCAGTTGATCTGTTTATCTTTAGGACTTCTTTCAATAAATGGCGAGATTTGAAGACTCGTAGAATCTTTCATCATTGATCATGATTTTGAGAAAGAAAAAATGCTGGCTGAGAAAATGGAACACGGAGACTGAAAAAATGCTGGCTGAGAAAATGGAACAAACAATGTGAATGTAAGGAAATGTGTGATTCCATGATGATTTTATCTATGACATTCCGTTTCACTATGTGCTTAAGTTAACCTGTTTTATCTGTTATATTGTTGTATGACATGTGCTTTGATTAATTTAAATAATAAAATTAAAATTTGCATGGTTGTTTGTTACTTCTTTTTTTAATCCCAGGATTTATATGGTAAGATAAAGGCAAAGAGTTAAATCAAATACTGACACTAAAATTGTAAACCTAATAATTAATGTAACATTCATTCATTCATCTAGTTATTGAAACTTTGGCTCAGGCTCTGGTTCTAAAGTGGCTCCAACTTTTTAGATTTGGTGAATTTGTTGGCGACAAGTCTAAAAAATACAGAGGAGGCACTGTGAAACGTTTTACTCCGAGTACTAATCAGAATCTGTCATGAGTTTCATGGCTTGTGATTTGGTGTTTGAGCTGATTACGAAGTATATTTAAGTGGAAACTGTAGTTCTACCCATCACTTATCTTTTCAGTCATGGAGAGAGCATTGACCTACAATCTACGTCACAACACCCAACTCCCTATGGATGAGGAAGGATATGCTTGCTTAGAAGATTTGAAGTTACAACCCAGACTTCTTGCTCTTACGTTGCCTCGTCTGAGGCAAATTGTCTCCCGTGACGCCAAGGGGAGATTTGAGCTGAGGGTGGTGCACGGACAGGTGTTTGTCCGTGCATGTCAGGGACACTCTTTCACTATGGGTGTGGTGCCCTCTTTGGATATCTGCCCGATGCGTTTAGGGTACCATGGTACCCGTCTTTCATCGTGGCAGATTATCTGTCGGGAGGGTCTCCTCCCGATGGGGCGCCACTATATACATATGGCCTCCAGCCCCTCCTCTCGATCCGGCCTTAGGGCGGGATCAGAGGTGATTGTGCAAGTTGACCCGAGTTCCATGCGAGCTCATGGTACATTTGTGGGGTTGGCCTCGAACAGTGTAATTCTAGTGTCCGATCCCATCTGCCCCTGTCACTTTTTTGTGCCTTGGACGGGTCGGGTCGGGCCCTAGAATTCCGCTGTCAGAGGCACTAGCTAATGGCTAGGGAGGTTTTATGTAAGCCCTTTTTAGGGCTACCTTAAACGAGAGGGTAATACCTTAATAAATTGTCAAAATCAGTGTCAGTAAGTATTACCTTTTGTTTAAGCTTATTTTTTTTTCGGTACCTGTATGTGTAGACTTTATTGCGGTAGTGCATTTATTCTTAATTGTCTAGAGTTGTGACAATTAGTGTTTGATATCAATGTCGGTCAAAGGAGACGTTTTCCTTTGATGCTTTGATCTGTGTGACAGTTTCATGGGTGTTTATTTACACAAGTTTTTTCCTTGAGAATTTAATTGCTTCTCATAATTAACACCAGTGTGTTCAAATGCTATTTAAGTTTCATTGCCCTTGTATTAGTTTGTCATTTTATCAAAAAGACTTCTATTGCTTTCTTTGGCGATAGTTATGTGAGGCGGCTGGGTGATGCATATCATGTTCACGATTTTTATATAGGGTCATCGGAGGTTACGTTCGTGGGCATGGGTGAACTCCGGGTTCGGAGTGTTCCCGACGCCATGTTATCGAGTTTGATGGCCTGTACCCCTGATATAGAAATTATCATTTTAGGAGGAAACGACATTTCAATGTCGTATTCCTGGAAGGAGATTCTTGAAGGTCTCCCTAGTTTAGTTAACTGGTTTCAGACCAAGGGGATTTCTCGGGTCTATTTGACCGAGATTCCATGCAGGTTCAATGTGAGTAGGTCTCCAGGGCTGACCTTACGGAAATATAATCAGATAAGGTGGAAGGTTAATCATGGTTTGATGGCAGCCCTCGGGGAGACCTGTATACGGTTACGGGACCTGTCTAGTCGTAGTTTTTATCTGCCCGACGGGGTTCACTTGAACCCAAAGGGAGAAAGAAAGTTATGGCACAGGATCCGTGGCTATATACAGGGAGTTTTGGGGGCCCAGAGATACTGAGTTCGCCCCTTTTTTCCTTAGTTTTTCTCATTTTGACCCTTTCCCTAAGTAATTGCTCAAATAAAGTTGATCCACGACAGAATTTGATAAAACTTGGCATGTATGATCCTTGGGTGGGCCTCTACAATAATTGAATTGCTCAAATAAAGTTGATCCATGAACTATGGTTGCCATGGCAACAAATAGAAAAAATAATTGAAAACTTTGAAAATCATCTCCTCTGAAACAAATGGTCAGAATTTATTTTCCTTTTGGCACATGAATGTCTACCATAATTGCTAAAATAAAGTTGATACCTTGAAAAATGAGGCCCCTAGGGGGGTTGGCTAATTTCCTTATATACTCTATATAGAAAACATCAAAATACTTTTTTTATGAAGCCAGCTGTGAGAATTTAATTTCCTTTGGACCAAATGGTCACCTCATGAATGTTACCAATATGGCTAAAATAAAGTTAATTCCTAAAAAAAATAAGGTCCCTAGAGGGTTGGCTAATTCCCTTATATACTCTATATAGAAAACATCAAAATTCGTCTTCTGTGCAAAGGTCAATTTGGGGCCGAAATTTGGCCCAATTCCCATCCGTAAAAGTGTATATTTTTCCTCAACTGTAGGTGAAAATCACCCCCCCCCCCAAAAAAAAAACAACCAAAAAAAAAAAAAAAAATAAAAAAAAAATAAAAAATAAAATAAAAGACCGTTAAATGATCCGCATTTTTGGCTTTTCTCCGCATTTTACACACTTCTCCTCAATTTGTTTTTTTAGCTCACCTGAGCACAACGTGCGCATGGTGAGCTTTTGTGATCGCCTTTTGTCCGTCGTCCGTCGTGCGTCCGTCCGTCGTCAACAATTTGCTTTAAACAACATCTCCTCATGAACCGCTGAAGGGATTTTGACCAAACTTCACAGGAATCATCCTTATGATGCCCTCTATCAAAGTTGTACAAATTATTCAGATTGGTTAAAAAAGTAGGTCACAGGAGCTAAAAATAGATTTTAAAAATGCAAACTTTGAAAATCTTCTGCAAAATCAAGGCCTGAGCTTAGATATTTGGTATGTAGCATCATCTTATGGCATTACCAAGATTGTACAAATCATACCCTAGGTGATAAATGCCCCGCACCAGGGTCACTTGTTTTACATAGAGTTAAAAAAATCTTCTTCTATGAATCCATAAGGCCTTGAGCTTAGATATTTGGTATGTAGCATCATCTTATGGTTCATTACCAAGATTGTACAAATCATGACCCTATGCTGATAAATGCCCCCGCACCATGGGTCACTTGTTTTACATAGAGTTACATAGGAAAATCTTTAAAAATCTTCTTCTATGAATCCATAAGGCCTCGAGCTTAGATATTTGGTATGTAGCATCATCTTATGGTTCATAACCAAGATTGTTCAAATCATACCAGGTGATAAATGCCCCCGCAATAGGGGTCACTTGTTTTACATAGTTATATAGGAAAATCTTTAAAAATAATCCTAAGGCCTAGAGATTAGATTTTCATTACCAAGATTGTTCAAATCATGACCCTATGGTGATAAATGCCCCCGCAATAGGGGTCACTTGTTTTACATAGTTATATAGGAAAATCTTTAAAAAAAATACTGCAATGAATCCATAAGGCATATAGCTTAGATTTTTTGTATGTAGCATCATCTAATGGTTCATTATCAAGATTTTCAAAATGGTGGCCCTTTGGAGATAAATGACCCCGCACTAAGGCTTCTCCTCTGAAACCATAAGGCCCAGTGCTTATATATTTGGTGTGTAGTATTGTCAGGGCTAAAATGTTTAAGATTGAGTTGTATCAGAATTCTTGTCTGTTTAAAAACCTTGTAATCAGTTGTAGCAATGGTACTCAGGTGAGCGTTTCAGGGCCATCATGGCCCGCTTGTTTTTTTTTCTCATGTAACGGGTAATCCGCCTGGTAATCTAAAGAGAACTAAAAAGAGAGAGGAAAAAACTTGAAATTAGCTTATCTGTTTAACTTTTTTTTCTTTTTTTTCCCACTTTTTCTATTTTGCATAAAATTCTGCAAGATTCATGGCGATGTCACGTACGCAAATTGCCGATTTTGTTACGAAAATATTTTAATGTAGAGATGCATTGTTTTGTGGATAAAAGCTAAAAAGACAACACTGTAGGTAATTTGGAGAGTACTTGTAGTATTTTGCAAAATAGATTCATAACTTTCTCTGACCATGTAAATAAAATTAATAACCAAAAAAGCTTTGCATTTCTAAATGTCATCAGTTTTCGCGGATTTACTTTCTTTTGACAACTTGTAAATAAAAGGAATCTGAAACGATATTAAAGAATTTTCGAAATATTTTGTTACAGATTGTTATTTATGAGTTTAATCATGTTACGTAAAAGTTAAATCAACCATTTTAACGAACTGCTTTCATTTTCTTCCCATACAAAAAGCCCTGTGGCTTTCAAACTATCACATCGTGTAACTGCAACTGATAATACAATATATTATATTATCTTCAATTTATAAATTTCAAAATTTTACTTCCATGAAATTAATGGTCAGGATTGATTTCATGAATGTCTGCCATGATTGCTAAAATGAAGTTGATTTCTGGTTTGTCATTTGATTTCCATATAGAAAAAATCATCTTGAATATGCTGATTTACACAGGTGAGCGTTTATGGCCCTTGGGCCTCTTGTTTATCTATTTTTTCCGGGTTGTAGGCTTCGGGTTTTAACTATTAACTACTTAACTAATCTACTGAAATGTTATCTACACTATTTCTACCTACTTTCTACTCATCTAGGTACTTATGTATTGTCCCTATTTTGCCACCGGTATTGAAGTAATGATTTCTCCCCATTTGCTTCTGCGGATATCAGGTGTTAATTAGTGACCCTCCTTGTCCTTGTTTGTGAGTTTCATGATGGTATTTTGATTGCTGATTAATGTTCATATATTGTTTGCGAGTTTCCTGGCTTTGATGACACATTGATTACTGAAACCAGGGCCTCCGCTGTCGATCGCCAATGGTGGCGACAAATTAAAGAAAGTGGCGCTAATTTTTCAGAAGTGGCGAAAATAAGTGGCGCTTGCTTTTTTCGATCAAAATTTCTTATTTTTTGCACGATATAAGAGGCACAGACTGTGCCCTCGCTTGAAAAAGTTCGGCTGGTTTACTCGTGTGAATAATCGATACGCGGTCTGCTATGATGTAAGCGGCCGTGGACTGGTACCCTCTTTAAGCTATTCCCCGAGGCGTTAGTGGTGGTGAAAGGCGACAACCAGTCAAAACATTGTTTATCGTGGATTCGAGTGACACTTCGAGACGCTTTAATGGCACTGTGTTTTAGGTAAGTATGTGTGACGGCGAATTAAACACAAAAGACCTTGTATATTTGAAGTATGCCGAAGGTACAGGCAATTACAATCATTACAGATTCACGCCGTACTTTTAAAGACAAAATACAGGCATGATTGTTGCACTCGCTACCGGTTCTCTTCATTTTGATTACGACTAAGTACTGTTTGCAAAACTATATTATAATGATCTTTTCATTAAAATCAAATCAGATTTAACAACAAATAACACGACCAGTAATTGGTTGTCTTCAGTGAGGTGATAATTGCAGTTCTCCCGGATTTCTTTAAAAGCTGAGTAAGACATGGGGTTGTGTCAATTGCTATATGGCCTTCTTGTCACCATGGCCGCTAAGCGAACTTTAGATGAGTTTTTGACTAGGACTCCTCCTTCTAAAATTTCAAAATTCTCCTGTTAGAAAATTTAAGGAATCTTGGAGTTGGTCACTCATGGTTGCGCTATGAACCAGAAACCAAAGAAATGTTCTGTGACATATGCATTAAAGCACAAAATTCTAATTCATTTGTAACAGGGTGTAATATTATGAAAAAAGAGGCAGTCACTAAACATGCAAAAATCAAAGGTAAATGAATTTTCTAAAAAAAAAAATTGTATTTTGATTTTTTTTTTAAATCAAATTTCTTTAAACAAATAATATACTTTTGAATATGAACAGGCTTTTAAATATAAATATATTTTAATTACATTTACTTGAAAAGACATCAACATTTTAAAAGCATACCAGGACATCTGATAAAAATTCATAATTGCATTTTTTTTTTTTACTTCAGAACATGAGGATGCTGCCAAGGCTGTGAAACTGAGGACGAGTATGAAGGCCTGCCAGGAGAACTCGATGGCGAAGAGTGAAAATGCAATCACAACCGCAATGAAGAATACCTACTTCGCAGCGAAGGAGGCCCTGGCAAACTGCATGGTTCCCAAGTTAAACAAGTTCCTACTATACCAGGTAAGTTATGGAGGTCATATTGGTATAAAAGTTGTATTTTGGAGCATGTTACAAAAAAAAGTAACATTCTATATTTTCATTCAGATTCCATTTTCTGTTCAAATTATTTATGATACTAATCTTATCTGCAATATTCATCTTATAATGAGTTTTGTATGTAGACAAGCGGCACTTTTAGCTTCAATATGTTATAATTTTGTTTTGACAGGGCGTGTCCGTGCTAGGTGACCTGAAATGTGATGGACACACCAGCTACGAGCACTCCTCTTCCACTGACCAGTTCCAGGGCTGCATTGCGTCTGTGTTAGAAGATGAACTAGTAGGTAAAATCAATGCTTGTGTTTAGTATAGTCTCATGTTTGATGAGAGCACTGACGTGTCTGTACACCAGAACATGGTCTTGTACGTAAGACTTCTAGAGTCTGATGATCTTGGTTACACTTCTCCCGCCACTTACTTCTTAGGTATTGAGAGTTTGAAAAGGGCCGATTCCGAGTCTGTGTTTAACAAGGTTACAGAGATGCTTCAGGCTAAGGGTATCAATTTGTCAAATCTGTGTGGAGTAAGCACTGATGGTGTTGCAGTTTTGATTGGTCATAAGTCAGGTGTGGTTACTAGGTTAAAAAGTGAGATTCCCGGTGTGTTAGCCACTCACTGCATTGCCCACAGGCTAGCCTTGAGTTGTTGCTCAGGTGCGGATGCAATTCCGTATATGGTTAAGATGCAGGAAATCCTCAACTCAGTTTACAAATATTTCCACTTTTCGCCAAAGAACATGACTATGCTTGAAACTGTCCAGTCTTTAACCCCAGGTCAAAGCTCTAGATTTAAGGAAGTTTTTCATACTCGGTGGCTTAGCTTCGAAGGGTCTGTGTCTGCCATGGTTAGTAACTATGCCAGTTTGATTTCTGTCTTGAGGAAAAGTCTGTTAAGGCACTGAGCCTACACAAGTCTCTAACCTGTTACAAGTTCCTACATGTTGTACACTTTCTGTGTGATGTCCTTAAGCCCGTCAATCTTGTCAAAAATGTACCAAAAGAAAGATCTTGATTACACAGAGGTTACCCCCTTGCTTTAGTCAACAATTGATTGTGTCAATGAGATGCAGGTTAAAAAGAATGGTCTCAAACTCTCTGGCTTTCTGGATAAGGCTCCTTTGGAACCACAGGTTGATGATGATGGTTTGACTACCTTTCAGTTTGAAGGTCACACAATCAGAGATGGTGCTAAGCAGAGGAATGAGGCAGTCAATGTATGTGACCAGTTTGTTACTGGTCTGGTTAAAAGTTTGACATCAAGGTTTTCAGACAATCAGGATTCATTGGTTTTAACAGGGCTCAGCAACTTCTTCAACCCAGCCATAGGAAAAGCCACCAAAGGCTCTGATATTGATGTTGTCACTGAATACCTTTCCACAGTTGGTGTGGAAGGCAGTAAAGAGGAACTGTCATGCTTCATTCACTTTGCCCATGCTATCCATGACAATGGTCACAAGTCAGTAACATCCACCAAGGATATGGAAATCTTGGCCCTTAGGCATAAGGATGTGTACCCTGCAGCAGCTGAGGCTGCAGTTGAGTGTGAACGGGGGTTTAGTAAGCAGAATCTTATCAAAACCTGTTTGAGGAATTCCCTTTCAATGTCCACACTGAACAACTTGATGAGGATTTCTCTGGATGGTCCTCCAATTGATCTGTTTAACTTTAGGACTTCTTTCAATAAATGGCGAGATTTGAAGACTCGTAGAATCTTTCATCATTGATCATGATTTTGAGAATGAAAAAAATGCTGGCTGAGAAAATGGAACACTGAGACTGAAAAAATGCTGGCTGAGAAAATGGAGCAAACAATGTGAATGTAAGGAAATATGTGATTCCATGATGATTTTATCTATGACATTCCGTTTCACTATGTGCTAAAGTTAACCTGTTTTATCTGTTATATTGTTGTATGACATGTGCTTTGATTAATTTAAATAATAAAATTAAAATTTGCATGGTTGTTTGTTACTTCTTTTTTTAATCCCAGGATTTATATGGTAAGATAAAGGTAAAAAGTTAAATCAAATACTGACACTAAAATTGTAAACCTAATAATTAATGTAACATTCATTCATTCATCTAGTTATTGAAACTTTGGCTCAGGCTCTGGCTCTAAAGTGGCTCCAACTTTTTAGATTTGGTGAATTTGTTGGCGACAAGTCTAAAAAATACAGAGGAGGCACTGTGAAACGTTTTACTCCGAGTACTAATCAGAATCTGTCATGAGTTTCATGGCTTGTGTTTTGGTGTTTGAGCGGATTACGAAGTATATTTAAGTGGAAACTGTAGTTCTACCCATCACTTATCTTTTCAGTCATGGAGAGAGCATTGACCTACAATCTACGTCACAACACCCAACTCCCTATGGATGAGGAAGGATATGCTTGCTTAGAAGATTTGAAGTTACAACCCAGACTTCTTGCTCTTACGTTGCCTCGTCTGAGGCAAATTGTCTCCCGTGACGCCAAGGGGAGATTTGAGCTGAGGGTGGTGCACGGACAGGTGTTAGTCCGTGCATGTCAGGGACATTCGTCCTCTATGGGTGTGGTGCCCTCTTTGGGTATCTGCCCGATGCGTTTAGGGTACCATGGTACCCGTCCTTCATCGTGGCAGATTATCTGTCGGGAGGGTCTCCTCCCGATAGGGCGCCAGCATATACATATGGCCTCCACCCCCTCCTCTCGATCCGGCCTTAGGGCGGGATCAGAGGTGATTGTTCAAGTTGACCTGAGTTCCTTGCGAGCTCATGGTACATTTGTGGGGTTGGCCTCGAACAGTGTAATTCTAGTGTCTGATCCCATCTGCCCGTCACTTTTTTTGTGCCTGGGACAGGTCGGGTCGGGCCCTAGAATTCCGCTGTCAGAGGCACTAGCTAATGGCTAGGGAGGTTTTATGTAAGCCCTTTTTAGGGCTACCTTAAACGAGAGGGTAATACCTTAATCAATTGTCAAAATCAGTGTCAGTAAGTATTACTATTTGCTTAAGCTTATTTATTTTATTTTTTTTATTACTAATTATTTATTTTATGTTGTATTTTTTTTTTTAATGTATGTGTAGACTTTATTGCGGTAGTGCATTTACTCTTGTCTAGAGTTGTGACAATTAGTGTTTGTGATCAAAGTCGGTCAAAGGAGACGTTTTCCTTTGATGCTTTGATTTTTTTTACAGTTTCATGGGTGTTTATTTACACAGTTTTTTCCTTGAGAATTTAATTGCTGCTCATAATTAACACCATTGTGTTCAGATGCTATTTAAGTTTCATTGCCCTTGTATTAAAATGACTTCTATTGCTTTCTTTGGCGATAGTTACGTGAGGCGGCTGGGTGATGCATATCATCATGTTCACGATTTTATATAGGGTCATCGGAGGTTACGTTCGTGGGCAAGGGTGGACTCCGGGTTCGGAGTGTTCCCGAGTTTGATGGCCTGTACCCCTGTCGTGTTCCTGGAAGGAGATTCTTCAGGGTTTCCTTAGTTTAGTTAACTGGTTTCAGACCAAGGGGATTTCTCGTGTCTATGTGACCGAGATTCCATGCAGGTTCGATGTGAGTAGGTCTCCAGGGCTGACCTTACAGAAATACGGGAACACTCCGACGTGCGCATGCGTCGTGCAACTAACAGCTGATTTTTTCTCTCCCATTTCAGATCGCTAAAACAACTAAATTAAATTACTTTTTGCTTTCGGGGACAGTTCATACTGCTGAAGAAAGGGTTCTAAGTATATTTTGAAATTTGTTTCATTGATCTTTTTCGTATTTTTGCAGATTACAAAGAAATTGACAAATATTTTCTTGCATTTAGATCCCGACCTTGACCTTTGCTACCGAACGCGCCATATTTGTTTTGAAAAAGAAAATGATTACAGGTTTGTTATTTCCTCTCGTCATTACAGCTTTCTATCTTAGTTTTCAGACAGAGCAAGCTTCAACACCTGATTATCAACCCGTGGCATTTAAGACCCCAAATAATTTTAAACCTGACGGAACGTATGCCTGTGCATGTTTACTAAAATCTACCCGGTGGTCAATACCAAACATAAAATGTTCCAGAAATGCTTCTCTAACTTATCTGTGCTTTCTTCTACTGTCATTATCTTCAGATGTTGAAACAAATCCAGGACCTGATTTCCCCTGCGGTTCTTGTGGATATGAAGTGCTTGACGATGACAACGCCATTGAATGTGATGCTTGTTTGAAATGGTTCCACATAAAATGCCAGGACATTACTAATGAAACTTATTTTGATCTTGCAGCTCGTGATGTTTCGTTCTCCTGGACCTGCACTATTTGTGATGCTCAAAATTTTTCAAAACATTCAAATCTGTCTCTTTCATCATTGTCATTGCAGAATAGCTACAGTTCACTGAGCGACCAGATTGACCAGACCTACACACAAACTTCAAGCTCCAGTTCAATAAGATCAACCAGAAGAAAAACTAGAAATACTAATGGTAAACTTTTTCCTTCACAGCTGAAAGTTATCTCTGTAAATTGTCAGTCCATCGTAAACAAAAAAGCAGAATTTATTGGCATGATTGATCACCACCAACCTGATATAATTGTAGGTACTGAATCTTGGTTAAATAATAATCATAAAGACTGTGAATTTTTTCCAAAATCTCTAGGTTACACACCGTTTCGACAAGACAGATCAAGCAAGGGCGGAGGAGTGTTCATCCTGGTCAAAGATACTTTCCTTGCCACAGAACAGAAACAACTGAAGACAGACTGTGAAATCATCTGGATTAAGTTGCATATTAAATCCTGTAAACCTCTCTATATTGCAGCCTACTACAGACCAAAAGAATCAGACAGCTACAGCTTTAATGAACTCAAAAGATCTTTAGAACTGACCAAAAACCTTAAAGGAACATTCTGGATACTTGGTGACTTTAATTTCCCAAAACTCTCTTGGGGCAGTGATCATGTACCAGAAATAAAACCAGGTTGTAGCCTTACTAACTTATATGAAGATTTTGTTGATTTACTTTCAGATTTGAATCTTACCCAGCTGGTCACTGAAAGCACCAGAGGAGAAAACACACTGGACCTTTTTCTAACCTCAAATTATACTTTAATTAAAAATGTAAAATGTCTCCCTGGTATTGCAGATCACAGTATTGTCTCTATTTTTGCAGATATAAAGCCGCAGGAGATAAAACAACCTCCCAGACATGTTCCCCTCTACAAGAAAGCAGACTGGGATAGTTTTAAAAATTACATGGACCTGGTAAAAAATGATATTTTGAAACACCATGTATCTAAATCAGTGGAAGAAATTTGGTTAGAATTTTCAAATGCTATTTCAACAGGTATAGAAAAATTTATTCCCATAAAAAGAATAGGCAACAAGAGATCACTTCCATGGATCACCCAGTCTATAAAAAGGTTAATGAGAACAAGAGGGCCATGATGGCCCTGAATCGCTCACCTGAGTACCATTGCTTCAACTGATGTCAAGGTTTTTAAACAGACAAGGATTCTGATATAACTTAATCTAAAACATTTTACCCCTGACAATACTACACACCAAATATCTAAGCAATGGGCCATATGGTTTCAGAGAAGACTTGGGCGCAGGGTCATTTATCACCGTAGGGCCAAGACTTTGAAAATCTTTGTAATGAACCATTAGATGCTACTACATACCAAAAATCTTAGCTCTAGGCCTTATTGATTCATAGAAGAAGATTTTTTAAGATTTTCCTATTTAACTCTATGTAAAACAAGTGACCCCTGGTGTGGGGTCATTTATCACCATTGGGCTATGATTTGTACAATCTTGGTAGTGGCCCATAAGATGATGCTACATACCAAATATCTAAGCTCTAGGCCTTATGGATTCAAAAGAAGATTTTTTAAGATTTTCCTATATAACTCTATGTAAAACAAGTGACCCCTGGTGCGGGGTCATTTATCACCATAGGGCTATGATTTGTACAATCTTGGTAGTGGCCCATAAGATGATGCTTCATACCAAATATCTAAGCTCTAGGCCTTATGCATTCAAGGAAGAAGATTTTTTAAGATTTTCCTATATAACTCTATGTAAAACAAGTGACCCCTGGTGGGGGTCATTTATCACCGTAGGGCTATGATTTGTACAATCTTGGTAGTGGCCCATAAGATGATGCTACATACCAAAAATCTAAGCTCTAGGCCTTATGGATTCATAGAAGAAGATTTTTTAAGATTTTTCTATATAACTCTATGTAAAACAAGTGACCCCTGGTGTGGGGTCATTTATCACCATAGGGCTATGATTTGTACAATCTTGGTAGTGGCCCATAAGATGATGCTACATACCAAAAATCAAAAGGTTAGGCCTTGTGGTTTCGGAGAAGAAGATTTTTTAAATTTTCATTTTTAAAATCTATTTTTAGCTCCTGTGACCTAATTATGCAATGGACCAGAACCATTTATACAACTTTAGTAGAGCTTCATCCAAGGAACATTCCTGCAAAATATTTTTCAAATTGGCCAAGCCGTTTAGGAGGAGATGTTGTTTGAAGCAATTGTTGACGCCGGACGCACGGACGCCGGACAAAAGGCGATCAGAAAAGCTCACCTTGAGCACGTTGTGCTCATGTGAGCTAAAAACAAAAACAGAATAAATAAAAATATTTAGAATTAGACTGTTATCATTTTGCTTTCCACAATACATGTATCAAATCAAATATGAAAAGGCTAGAATATACCTTGTCTACAGCATTGAGCTAGCCTATAAACTTGACATGTTGTTGTTATTTTATATACATGTACCTGGTATAGATTAAAACTGAAGTTAATGAATGAATCTATTTCAACTTGAAAATAACTCTTTCATTATTATGATCCAAGTTTTGTTTTGTTTTATTTAATATTGTGAACATAGTTAATGATATCCAAGTACCTTTCCAAAACAATTATAGCAATTTCCTAATCCAAATTTATTCAACTGTAAAAAATATATCACAATATAATTTACATGCATTATGTATCAATACAGGTGACCCAAATTCATGAATACAAAAACAATAGTTTGTCTTCATACAGTACATTACAACAGAACTGAAAATAGAGGGTTGTTTTTATGTTGTTTTGCTTTTTGACAAAAACATGCCCCCCACCCCTTTGGGCATATGATTAACAGGACTCGATCCAAGTGATATACTTTGCCAGATATGTGCAACACAAAGTTTTGTTCACATTCTAAGATTAGGTCCCTTAGCCCTGTTGTAAATGGCCCACAGCAAATTAGAACCCCTTAAAACTTTGTGCATAAGGTCACTTTCAAAATATACTTTCCTATAAAATTTCAAGGCCAGAACTGAAATACTTTAGAAAATGTGTATGATACAAAATTTTGTGACAGGCACCCAAAGGTTTGGGATAAGTGCGTCAGAGTCCAATCTAAGTAATGGGCTTGTAACTCTCAGTCTGCTGTAACAAGGCTACAGGAGGGTTAAACCCCTAGCGCACAAGTTCACTTGCCAATATACCTCCCTGTAAAATTTCAACACTACAACTGAAAAAACTTTGGGAGATATTTGCAACACAATATCTTGTGACAGACAGATATGGACAGACTACCCTGACAAAAACAATGTCTCTCCCCCCATCCCCCATACAGAGACAAACTAAATCACCCCAGTAGTTTGGTATCAAAGGTTTTGTTTCAAATGAATGAAAAATATACAAGAGGGCCATGATGGCCCTGAATCGCTCACCTGAGTACCATTGCTTCAACTGATGTCAAGGTTTTTAAACAGACAAGGATTCTGATATAACTTAATCTAAAACATTTTACCCCTGACAATACTACACACCAAATATCTAAGCAATGGGCCATATGGTTTCAGAGAAGACTTGGGCGCAGGGTCATTTATCACCGTAGGGCCAAGACTTTGAAAATCTTTGTAATGAACCATTAGATGCTACTACATACCAAAAATCTTAGCTCTAGGCCTTATTGATTCATAGAAGAAGATTTTTTAAGATTTTCCTATTTAACTCTATGTAAAACAAGTGACCCCTGGTGTGGGGTCATTTATCACCATTGGGCTATGATTTGTACAATCTTGGTAGTGGCCAATAAGATGATGCTACATACCAAATATCTAAGCTCTAGGCCTTATGGATTCATAGAAGAAGATTTTTTAAGATTTTCCTATATAACTCTGTGTAAAACAAGTGACCCCTGGTGCGGGGTCATTTATCACCATAGGGCTATGATTAGTACAATCTTGGTAGTGGCCCATAAGATGATGCTTCATACCAAATATCTAAGCTCTAGGCCTTATGCATTCATGGAAGAAGATTTTTTAAGATTTTCCTATATAACTCTATGTAAAACAAGTGACCCCTGGTGCGGGGTCATTTATCACCATAGGGCTATGATTTGTACAATCTTGGTAGTGGCCAATAAGATGATGCTACATACCAAATATCTAAGCTCTAGGCCTTATGGATTCATAGAAGAAGATTTTTTAAGATTTTTCTATATAACTATATGTAAAACAAGTGACCCTGGTGCGGGGTCATTTATCACCATAGGGCTATGATTTGTACAATCTTGGTAGTGGCCCATAAGATGATGCTTCATACCAAATATCTAAGCTCTAGGCCTTATGGATTCATAGAAGAAGATTTTTTAAGATTTTTCTATATAACTCTATGTAAAACAAGTGACCCCTGGTGCGGGGTCATTTATCACCATAGGGCATGATTTGTACAATCTGGTAGGCATAAGATATGCTACATACCAAAAATCAAAAGGCTAGCCTTGTGGTTTCTTCAAGTTTTTCCTATATTTGCCTATGTGAAATCAAGTGACCCCTGGGGCGGGGCCAATTTTGACCCCAGGGTCATAATTTGTACAATCCTGGTAGAGTCATAAGATCATGCTACATACCAAAAATCAAAAGGCTAGACCTTGTGGTTTCAGAGAAGAAGATTTTTTAAATTTTCATTTTTAAAATCTATTTTTAGCTCCTGTGACCTAATTATGCGATGGACCAGAACCGTTTATACAACTTTAGTAGAGCTTCATCCAAGGAACATTCCTGCAAAATATTTTTCAAATTGGCCAAGCCGTTTAGGAGGAGATGTTGTTTGAAGCAATTGTTGACGCCGGACGCACGCACGGACGACGGACAAAAGGCGATCAGAAAAGCTCACCTTGAGCACGTTGTGCTCATGTGAGCTAAAAAGAGATAAAATTTATTTCAGACTCAAGAAGGAAGGGAACAAGACGAGGGCGGCTTTTCTAAAAATGAAAAATCACATAAAAAAACAAATTAAACTGTCTTATAATAAATACATTGAATATATTTTAGGCCTGGAAGACAACATAGACGACAAAGAAAAGAACAGCTTTAATTCAAAAAAACTTTTCAGCCTTATCAAAAACGCCAAGCAGGATGCAACAGGCATTCCCCCACTATTTGACAAAATTTCAGGTTCCATCAAATCAGACAACAGTGAAAAAGCAGATATTTTGAACAGACAGTTTCAGTCAGTATTCACTCAGATGACACCTATCTCACTTGCTCAATCTTGCTTCGCAGCTATTCGAAATATTAATACACAAGATTTTTCTTTTTACAGGAAGTACCCAATCATGCCTGAAATTACCATAAACATCAGTGGAGTGGAAAAACTTATATCAAATTTAAGACCAGATAAAGCTGCTGGACCAGACAACATCAAACCATTAATTTTAAAAAATCTTTGTCAACAAATCTCACCAATCTTGCTAATACTATTCCAAAAGTCTCTTGATACAGGTACCCTTCCCAAGGTATGGACATCTGCAAACGTGACCCCTCTATTCAAGAAAGGAAACAAAGAAGATCCAGCAAATTATAGACCAATATCTTTAACATGTATTCTTTGTAAGGTGCTTGAACATATTGTAGCTTCAAATTTAACAAAGCACTTCAATAAGCATGATATACTTTATGACTTACAGCATGGTTTCAGAAAAAAACGTTCCTGTGAAACACAACTCCTGCAACTTACTGACCAACTAGCGAGAAATCTTGTTAATGGACAACAGACTGATTTAGTTCTTTTAGATTTTAGTAAAGCTTTTGACAAGGTCAGCCACTTAAAGTTATTGTACAAATTACAGGAACATGGAGTCAATAATTCAACCCTGTTGTGGATAAAATCTTTTCTCATAGGCAGAACACAAAAAGTCGTTTTGGAGGGAGGATGCTCATCAGAAGTCCCAGTAACATCAGGAGTACCTCAGGGATCTGTACTTGGCCCACTTCTCTTTCTGTTATATATAAATGATCTTCCAGATACCATAACTTCTCAAGTTCGTTTATTTGCAGATGACACTGCCGTTTACTTAGCTATAAACAACAAGCAGGACTGTATTACACTTCAGAAAGACCTCGACAAGCTGGTGCAGTGGGAAAAGAAATGGGAAATGGAATTTAATCCCAGTAAATGCATTGTTTTAAATATTACTAAAAAGAAGAAAGCACTTTCCTTTGATTACAGATTACATGGACAAGCTTTAGAAACAGTGGATAATGCCAAATACTTAGGAGTTACAATATCAAAAGATCTCTCTTGGAATAAACATATTGACAACATTACTTCTTCTGCAAATAAAACTCTTGGTTTCCTCCACAGAAACATCCAGACAAAGAATAAGGAAGTTAGAGAAGCAGCTTACAAAACATTGGTTAGACCTCAAGTAGAATATGCCTCTACAGTCTGGAGTCCTCATACACAGACATATATAGATAAAATAGAAAAAGTACAACGCAGAGCAGTCCGATGGGTTAATAATAACTATTCTTATTACGACAGTGTCACCAGCATGCAGAAGGAACTTGACTGGCAAAACCCTTCAGTACAGACGTGATGTCACCAGACTTCTTATGTTTTACAAAATAGTAAATAACCTTGTTGCTGTCCCATTACCTGCATATCTTGAAAGACCAGCGAGGATATCCCGCCACTTACACTCTTTATCTTACAGGCAAATTCATACTCCAGCTAGCTACTTTAAATATTCCTTTTTTCCTTATACAGTGATACTTTGGAACAGCTTACCAGAAAATATAGTCTCACAAAATGATCTTTTAGCATTTAAACAAAAGCTCCTCTCGTTTCAGATAGTAGACCGTCCCTGAATCAACAAAAAGATGTTTTTACCAGATCTTAAACCTAACATATTCACCTTTTTTTCAGAAAATTTTCTCACCCTAACAAAATTTTTATTTTAACAGTTTTATCCTTGCACAGACGCGCACCTGCCAGTAATACCCGAAAGGGGAGTTTGTGCAGTATATATAGATAGATAGAATATAATCAGATAAGGTGGAAGGTTAATCATGGTTTGATGGCAGCCCTAGGGGAGACCTGTATACGGTTACGGGACCTGTCTAGTCGTAGTTTTTAACTGCCCGACGGGGCTCACATGAACCCCAAGGGAGAAAGAAAGTTATGGCACAGGATCCGTGGCTACATACTGGACATCAATCATTTTTTCTTTTAAATATGTCGGCGATCCGCGTTAAGCAGAAAAAATGTCGGCGTTCCAAATTGATGCGATCACAGTAGTGGGATATGTCGGCGTTCCTTTTTAGCTCACCTGAGCACTTCGTGCTCAAGTGAGCTTTTCTGATCGCCCTTCGTCCGGCGTCCGTCGTCGTGCGTCGTCCGTCGTCAACAATTTGCTTTAAACAACATCTCCTCTGAAACCACTGGACAGAATTTGATTAAACTTGGCAGGAATGATGCTTGGGTCAACCTTCACAAAAGTTGCTAAAATAAACTTGATCCATGCAGAACTCTGGTTGCCATGGCAACGGAAAGAAAAAAAAGAAGAAAACTTTAAAAATCATCTCCTCCAAAACTACTGGCCAGATTTGAAAATAATTTAGTACAGATGTTCCTTGGGTCAACCTCTACCAAAGTTGCTAAAATTATTTCAATCCATAAAAAAACATGGCCGCCAGGGGCGGGGCTTATTTGCCTTATATGTATATAGAGAAACCTTTAAACAACATCTCCTCTGAAACCACTGGACAGAATTTGATTAAACTTGGCAGGAATGATGTTTGGGTCAGCCTTCACAAAAGTTGCTAAAATAAACTTGATCCATGCAGAACTCTGGTTGCCATGGCAACGGAAAGAAAAAAAAATTGAAAACTTTAAAAATCATCTCCTCCAAAACTACTGACCATATTTGAAAATGATTTTTTACAGATGTTCCTTGGGTCAACTTCTACCAAAGTTGCTAAAATTATTTCAATCCGTAAAAAAACATGGCCGCCAGGGGCAGAAATCACTGGACAGAATTTGATTAAATTTGGCAGGAATGATGCTTGGGTCAACCTTAACAAAAGTTGCTTAAATAAACTTGATCAATTCAGAACTCTGGTTGCCATGGCAACGGAAAGAAAAAAAATGAAAACTTTAAAAATCATATCTTCCAAAACTACTGGCCAGTTTTGAAATTAATTTGGTACAGATGTCCCTTAGGTCAACCTCTATCAAAGTTGCTAAAATTATTTGGATCCTTTTAAAAATTTGGCCGCCAGGGGCATGGCTTATTTGCCTTACATGTATATAGAGAAACCTTTAAACAATTCTATTTCAACTTGTTCTTCCATGTATCATGATACTCAGGTGAGCGATTAAGGGCCATTATGGCCCTCTTGTTTTTTTGTTTTTTTTTCTTAGCTCACCAGAGCACGAAGTGCTCAGGGTGAGCTATTGGGATCACCCTTCGTTCGTCGTCAACAATTTGCTTTAAAAGACATCTCTGAAACAGCTGGACAGAATTTGATAAAACTTGGCATGTATGATCCTTGGGTGGGCCTCTACAAAAATTGCTCAAATAAAGTTGATGCATGAAGAACTCTCGTTGCCTTGGCAACAAATAGAAAAAATAATTGAAAACTTTGAAAATCATCTCCTCTGAAACCGCTGGACAGAATTTGATATAACTTGCCATGTATGATCCTTGGGTGGGCCTCTAATGAGGCCCCTATGGGGTTGGCTAATTTCCTTATACTCTATATAGAAAACATCAAAATACTTTTTTTATGAAGCCAGCTGTGAAAATTTAATTTCCTTTGGACCAAATGGTCACCTCATGAATGTATACAAATATGGCTAAAATAAAGTTAATTCCTAAAAAAATAAGGTCCCTAGAGGGTTGGCTAATTCCCTTATATACGTTAAATAGAAAACATCAAAATTCTTCTGTGCAAAGGCCAATTTGGGGCCGAAATTTGGCCCAGTTCCCATCCGTAAAAGTGTATATTTTTCCTCAACTGTAGGTGAAAATCCCCCCCCCCCCCAAGAAAATAATAATAAAAAAATAAAATAAAAGACCGTTAAATGATCCGCATGTTTGGCTTTTCTCCGCATTTTACACACTTCTCCTCAATTTGTTTTGTTTTTTTTCTCATGTGACGGGTAATCCGCCTGGTTATCTAAAGAGAACTAAAAAGAGAGAGGAAAAAACTTGAAATGAGCTTATCTGTTTAACTTTTTTTTTCTTTTTTTCCCACTTTTTCTATTTTGCATAAAATTCTGCCAGATTCATGGCGATGTCACGTACGCAAATTGCCGATTTTGTTACGAAAATATTTTAATGTAGAGATGCATTGTTTTGTGGATAAAAGCTAAAAAGACACACTGTAGGTAATTTGGAGAGTACTTTTAGTATTTTGCAAAATAGATTCACAACTTTCTCTGACCATGTAAATAAAATTAATAACCAAAAAAGCTTTGCATTTCTAAATGTCATCAGTTTTCGCGGATTTACTTTCTCTTTTACAACTTGTAAATAAAAGGAATCTGAAACGATATTAAAGAATTTTCGAAATATTTTGTTACAGATTGTTATTAAAAAGTTTAATCATGTTATGTAAAAGTTAAATCAACCATTTTAACCAACTGCTTTCATTTTCTTCCCGTACAAAAAGCCCCGTGTCTTTCAAACTATCATGATAAATTCTGCTAGTTTATTTTTCGAACACCATTCACATCGTGTAACTGCAACTGATAATACAATATATTATATTATCTTCAATTAATAAATTTCAGAATTTTCTTCCATGAAATTAATGGTCAGGATTGATTTCATGAATGTCTGCCATGATTGCTAAAATGAAGTTGATCTCTGGTTTGTCATTTGATTTCCTTATAGAAAAATCATCTTGAATATGCTGATGTACACTAGTGAGCGTAAAGGCCCTTGGGCCTCTTGTTGATATTTTCTAAATGTTTAACGGTTTTTTTTTTCAAAATCTGTAAAAATAAGCAAATATACAAAGCAAATGAATTGGTGAAGTTGCTGGAGAATAAACTGTGAAATCTTGCATTTTTTGTATTAAAAGGGGCATAACTCCGACCTAATGCATCTCAGCCAAATGAACTCAATCGAGACATGGTCATAACATGTCATAAGTTTGAAGATGATTGCTCAAAAGATGAAGATGCTAGAGTGTAAACAACGTAAAATATGGCATTTTTTTTACATTAAAAGGGGCATAACTCCGACCTAATTGACGGATCTCAGCCATAATCGAACTCAATCGAGACCTTATGGTCATAAGCATTGTCATATAGTTTGAAGATGATTGCTCAAAAGATGAAGATGCTAGAGTGTAAACAACGTGAAATCTGGCATTTCTTATATTAAAAGGGGCTTAACTCCTGACCTAATCAACTGATCTCAGCTATAATCAAACTCAAGACATTATGGTCATAAGCATTGCCATAAAGTTTGAAGATGATTGAAGATGATTGCGCAAAAAATGAAGATGCTAGAGTGTAAACAAAGTGAAATATGGCATTTTTTGAATATTAAAAGGGGCATAACTTCTGACCTAATTGACCGATCTCAGCCACAATCGAACTCAATCGAGACCTTATGGTCATTAGCATTGCCATAAAGTTTAAAGATGATTACTTAAGAAATAAAGGTGATAGAGTGTAAACACTAAAAATTGTTAACGACGGACCGCGGATGCTCACGTGATAACAATAGCTCACCCTGAGCTTTGTTCAGGTGAGCTAAAAAAATGTAAAATAATCCCAGCCCCTGGCGCCCATGTTTTTGTGTAGATCCGAATAATTTTAGCAATCTTTGTAGTGCTACCCCCAAGGATCATCTGTACCAAATTATTTTGAAATCTGGCCAGTAGTTTTGAAGGAGATGATTTTTAAACTTTCCAAATAAAAACAAGATTTTTTTTCTTTTTGCTGCCATGGCAACCAGAGTTCTGCATAGAGCAACTTTATTTGAGTAATTTTGTAGAGTCCCACCCAAGGACCATTTATACCAAGTTTCATCAAATTCTGTCCACTGGTTTTAGAGGAGATGTTTTTTTTTTAAATTTTCCCCTGTATAAACAAGAGTGCCAGTGATGCCACAATATACGCCGCCACAAAATATAAAGACAAAGAGGGGTCTTTTAATTATTGCTTTTAACATTTCTGTAAGCATAACCTCATAATGAAGTCTGTAAGACCAATTAATTTAGCTGAACAGAGATAGAACCCTAAAAATGCTTCCAATATGACAGTAGGTCAAATAGCAGTATCAATTTGAATCCTTTTTTCTTTCTCCCCATAACTCTTGAAAAAATCACTGTACCAGAAAATCCTTGCCTTATGCACTTTTACCTGTTTAGAAACTTGAGTTGTGTTTTAAAGAGACCATGTTTAGAAAGGCATAACTATTGTAAATATTGATGAACATCAAAGCCCCTGCTTTGTGCATATCTACCCAGTATAGTAATGACATTGCCCAAGTTTTGAAAAGATTAGGTCAGAAACATACAAGAAATTGCATTCCCAAAGCTGAAATATCAATCAGCTAAAAAGACTAAGTTTCAGGGTACACAAATCTTGTAAAAATCAATGAACCATAAAATCGCCACTTCATGCACATTTACCCATTAAAGTAATGACATTGACCAAGTTATAAAAAGATTCATTCAGAAATGTAGGAGGAGTTGCGTTCACAAGGCTGCAATATCATTCAGCTACAGAGACTAAGTTTCAAGGGACACAAACCTTGTAAAAATCAATGAACCGGAAAATCACCACTTCATGCACATCTACCCATTATAGTAATGATATTGACCAAGTTTTGAAAAGATTCATTCAGAAATGTAGGAGGAGTTACGTTCACAAGGCTGCAATATCATTCAGCTACAGAGACTAAGTTTCAAGGGACACAAACCTTGTAAAAATCAATGAACCGGAAAATCACCACTTCATGCACATCTACCCATTATAGTAATGATATTGACCAAGTTTTGAAAAGATTCATTCAGAAATGTAGGATGGAAGGCTGCATTCAACACAAGGACATGCAACATATCATTCAACTACAAGAAGAGACTGAAAAATTTCAAAAGAGGACACAAACTCATGTAAAAATGCACAATATGAATCGGAAAATCGCCACTTCATGCACATCTACCCATTATAGTAATGACACTGACCAAGTTTTGAAAAGATTCATTCAGAAATGTAGGAGGAGTTGCGTTCACAAGGCTGCAATATCAATCAGCTACAGAGACTAAGTTTCAAAGGGACACAAATCTTGTAAAAATCAATGAACCGGAAAATCGCCACTTCATGCACATCTACCCATTATAGTAATGACATGACCAAGTTTTGAAAAGATTCATTCAGAAACGTAGGAGGAGTTGCGTTCACAAGATATGGACGTACGGACGGACGGACAGACGGAGAAGATGACGCCAATATACGACCGCGTCCGGCGGCGTATAAAAAATGTAAAATAAGCCCGGCCCCTGACGCCAATGTTTTTTTTCGGATCCGAATAATTTTAGCAGTCTTTGTAGTGCTACCCTAAGGATCATCTTATCAATTTATTTTGAAATTGGCCAGTAGTTGAAGGAGATGATTTTTAAACTTTCCAAGATTTTTCTTTTAGTTGCCATGCAACCAGAGTTCTGCAAGGTTCAACTGTATTTGAGCAATTTTTGTAGATCCCACCAAGTACCATTTATACATTTATTTATACCAAGTTTCATTGATTTTGTTCAGCGGTTAGGAGATGTCTTTTAAGCAATTGTTGACGACGGACGAGGTATCCAATAGCTCACCCTGAGCACTTCGTGCTCTGGTGAGCTAAAAATCCATCACTGATCCAATTTTATTTCAATGAAATTAGGCCTACTTATGGAGACATGACATTTATACAGATGGCTCTAACCACATGTGCAGTCATAAGCTACTTTTACACAAAATTATATCGTATACCGAACGGCGCTTCGATCTTCTCCGCAGAAGCAACAAGAAAGTCAGTAGAACTGACAGATGCTCCCCGAAGAACGTCATTGTTACAAATAAGGCCTGTCATGGTGAGGATATGTTGAATCCGTTCTAAATCAATCTATTACTCACATGAGATGTTACGCCCTATTGGAGACTAGTAACAGTTACATTTAATATGATAATCGGTACTCACATCTTCATTGTTTTTTAGTTTTTATATACAAAAATAAGTCATACATTCAATGTGGCCCAGAGTAACCAACACTCTGACTGACGATATTGAATGTTTAATGGCTAAACATTGCGAGATATATACATTACGAATAAATTTTAGGTTTTGTAATGATATCTCCTGTTAATAGGCAACATGACTGAATATAGTCCAACATTATAGGCCATAACTCTTAAAATTGGGACCAGTCACGTTTGACATATGCGTATGACTTTGTATAAAGCTTCCAAAAGTTTCTTGATTCACATTAGTTCTGGAAATAGCCGACAAGATCGCACAGAACTATAGCAAAAAAGTCAAGGCATATCTGCAAAAATGGGGACCAGGTCACCGACGTTTGGGTATATCTTGTGAAAGCTACCATAAAGTTTTGTAGAATTCAAGCCATAGTTCCGGAATAGCCGACAAGTACTGCATATTATAAGGCCAAAGTCAGGCCTTAACTCTTAAATTAGAACGGTCATGCTGACGTTTCGCATCTCCTTGTATAAAGCTTCCCAAGTTCGTGATTTCAGCCATTGTTCTGAGAATAGCCCGGTAGAACATATTGTATAAGGCGAAATATGGGCCATTACTCTGGAAATGAGACGACGCCGACGATAGGTTTATCTGGTGATAACTTCCCATAAGTTATGAATCAAGCCTTTATCTGAGATAGCCGACAATCATGCAATGAACTAGCCAATCAGGGCCTACTCTGTGAAAAATTAGAATCGTCATCTGACGATCCAATCTCTGTATAAGCTTCCATAAAGTTTCGTAAATTCAGACCATTATTCTGAGAATGCCGACAGAACATGCATATTACTATACCCGAAAGTCATGGCTAACTCTGAAATTAGAATCGGCAAGCTGACGATATCGCATCCCTTGTAATAAGCTTCCATAAAGTTCGTTGATTCAAGCGTTATTCCTGAGAATATCCGACAAGAAATTACGACGACGACGACGGCGAAGGCGACTATATCGACCTTCGGTGAGCAAAAATTGAGTTAGCTTTACATGCGGTATCCTCTTTTCGGTCCGAAACATTTATTATATTTTCTGATTCCTTGTCTGTTCTACAATCAATCAAATATGAACTTTTCAAATCCACTAATACAAGATATTTTAATTAAACATCATCACCTATCTTTTTCGAAACAAATTACATCCTCTTGGGTTCCCAGTCATATGGGAATTCGTGGTAATGAGAGAGCTGATCGTGCTACTAAGGCAGCCTCCGATTTAGACGAGGCTGGAAATAAAAATTCAATTTACAAATTTGAAATCTTCCATAAATAAATTGCTCTTTTTAAAATGGCAATTTAGTTGGAACAACACTCAATTTAATAAATTACATTCTATTCAACCATCCATAGGTTTTTGGTACCCATCTTCCCGCGCTTTGCGTAGGAAAGAATGTGTTATTAATCGTTGTCGCATAGGACATACTCGTTTGACTCACCCCTATCTATTAAATCGAGAAGAACAACCTGTATGTATCCCTTGTCAGGAACCATGATACTATCAAACTTATTTTAGTTGACTGTATTGATTTAAAACTAATTATTTTAATGTGTCATCTATGTTAGACCTTTTTAATACTGTTTCCATTGACACCTTGATCGCTTTCAGTAAAGACGTTGGTATATATAACAAGCTTTGAATTTACATATGTGATATATTAAACGTGTTTACTCTCCTGCTGTGCGGGATTTACTTGTGTATAGTTTTGTGACTTATCGTAATTTTAAACGTTTTTAGACACCGTATGACGTCTTTCGATTGTTGGGGTGTCTCTAATTCAATTTTCTATTCTATTCTTGATGAAAAATTAAAGCTTTAAGTGAATCTACTGATTAGGAGTATTATGCAAAACACCAGATTGTATAGCTCAGTTGATAGAGCATTGTGTTTCACTAATCAGATTGCTTAAACTGATGGACTGATCAATCTTCAGTTGTCACCCATTTCTGAAAAATCATGTGGTAAATAGTCAGCCAAATGTGGAGAATTTCTCGTTACATGATTATCAATACAGAAACACTGGTTATGAGGGCTGATTGGGCTGATTGCCAATTTGGTTGTGAAACCAACTTTAAACACAGAACAACCATGAAATATTACACCGCCATTTCACAATGTTAAATTTCACACTGAATAAAGGGTTTCAAAGAAGTATGTATGTTTTTGTATTACAACACAATGTTTCATCAGGGCAGCAATAGTGAAGGGAAAAATCGCAAGACTTTCAATCTTGAGGCTGTGGGTTCGAGTCCTGCCAGTGCTGGGATTCTTGTGTGGTTCTTCACCTTCCACGTCTTTGGCACAAGTACTGATTAGTGCCCAGGCAAATGGCATCAAGTTTCATTGATAAGTTTTGAGAACTAATTTCACAATCAGTTTCAGATAAAGAAGATAAAATTAAGAAAGAATAGCCAGTTGTTTTCATTACAAGCTTTGCATCCCCTTTATACATGGCAATTATGTTGGTATAGTCTATCTGCAAAGCTCAGTTGGTAGATCATCTGTCAGCAAATCGCTTGTATGTTGAGGCTTCATGAACAAGAAATGTGATGGTTTGAACTCAAACCTTGCATTTCATGTTCATTCATCTTCCACCACTAAAAAAATCATGTTGGAAAACAATCACTGGCTTGTAGAATAGTTTCGTAACAGAACTGGTTTGGTTCCAAAAACACCAGTTAGGGTGCTGACTGCTTGCAAGTAAACAATAGGATTTGAAAACCGGTATAAAATCCAGACAATCAATCAGTTGGAATATCGCAGTAATATGATGTTTTGCTTTTTTTTTTTCAGAAAAAAAGGTAAAGAAAAACCAGAAGCCTACAATAGTAAGACTATTACAAGACCAAATCAGACTGCTGAAATAGCTTTTTGAAATTAATGTAGATTTGCGTAAAGAACTAAGGCGTGAGGATTGCGAAAAAGTAACATAAAAATACCCGGAGCTAAAAGACTTAACATGGACCAAAATAAAAAAAAAACGCTGTCCATAATTGGAAAAACCTGGAAAAGAAGAAGTTGAAAAGCATGTAGTATGTGTGTGTTCCCTGCTGATGTTATTATGATGTGATGGAAGTTTAATCCTCGTTTGGTCATCTGCAAGAAACTACTACGCCGTGCGATTGACTGACTTTTCCAATAATTTTATATCGATAAAACTGCGGTCGCTTTTCCGCTTCCTGTAGAAAACAAAAGGTATTGTGTACGCCAATCAGAACGTAGCTCCGCCCCTTGGCTTTACCTAGTTAATGATTTTTGCTCAGTTCTCAGTTAACTTTCGTTGTGGAAGTGTCGGCGGAGACGGACTTAAAAAAATCATAATCCCTATAAAGGGTGTCAGCGGTGCGTTTTGGAAAGATTTTGAAATGACATTCAAGGATTTTATATAATTCCTACATGAAGAAGTACCGCAAATAAAATGGCTAGATGTCGTTAAAAGCCACACGTTCGTAGACCATGATGACAAGGACAATTATCACGCTCCGTTTGACAGTAACTACGCCACCCTGCTTTTGCTGTGTTTTATTAATTCAAGAGAAAAAATTATTCTTTCTAAAACACCCCGAGTTTAAGTGCCACCTATTTCGTTTGAAACTACATAGTTGTCTCTTACTTCCTCATAAGATTACACGTGACATATATATATACCAGCAGTCAATATTCATATTTCCGCGAGTTAAAACTCAATGTGTCAACACCGGTCGGAATGAAGCTAGTGACGTCACAGTCTCTATTTATAGATTGATAAAACTCTGCACTTGATTCCTCTCGCTAATGAGGCGTGGTTATATTTGTCAACCGAAGCGACGTTCTATTTGACAGGCGATAACAATAGCATCATACTACGTCACGCGCACCTGTTAAAAAGATCCATCCTGGCACGTTTTTGTCTCGATTCGGAGGTAAGTTTTCATTTTTGTTTGAAATCGTCGTGGTTGAAATTTATTTTATTGCGCAACAAACATCTAAATGTCTCAATTTTATAATATCAAAGAGCATTTTCTGTGATATATGCCAGTTTATGAGAACATTACTATTTTTTTCGTGAGATCCATCCAGGACTCGGGTCAAAAATTCTCAAATCAATCAAGAGTTCTGTTGATGCAGCAATTAATTTTCATAAACGATTTTAGCCGATTGTTTAATACATCATTAAAGTCATTTTAGACTTTCAATTTATGGTCAAAGATTCATAATAAAGGACAATTTCTAATTAAAACTTAAAAAGATCCATCTGGAACACTGCTTGAAAAAAAGATCCGTCTAGGACACATATTTGTTAAACAGTTTTGTTTACGTTATGTTAAGAGTTCATTCAGTTTGAAACTACCATTTAACATGATTACTAGATTCATCTTCAGTTAGTTAGATATTCTTGGTTTATTAATTCAAATTGTTGTTGATATGTTAAGGTAGCATGATTCAGATTCTTAATCGAAGTTAAAAGAAAAGCACAAGGCGAAAAAATACTCAGATTAAAAACCTGTTCAAATCTAGAGATAAATTCATCTAAAGGTGTGATCCGCGACAAAACGCTAGCTGGTGTAACCGATGAAGAAATAGCGGAAATTCTAAAACCCCCAGGGTGTATTTGCAGAGTTATTACCAAAATCAAAACTGAAATTTCTACAAACACAATTATTTTCACTTTTAATACCCCAATTACTCCAATTTCCTTAAAAATCTTCTACAGAATAATTAAAGTTGATCTTTTCATTCCAAACCCATTTAGATGTCATCGCTGTCAAAAATTTGGTCACCATGAAGATAAATGTCGCCATTTAACTAGCGTCTGCGTCAAGTGCAGTGAAGAGGGTAGTCACTTTCAGAACAAGTGCCCAAATCCGTTGAAATGTGCAAACTGTGGTAAAAAAACATTCAGCAGATTCAAAAGAATGCGAAATTTGGTTGAAAGAAAAAGACATGTTAAATCAAAGCTACACAAAATATCTCATTTCCGGAAGCAAAGAAAATTTACGAAGCTAAACAAAAACAAACCTACTCATCAATTATTAAATCAAATACGAAAACAGTTACGACAGATGCTAGTACAAAAACTGATTTTTCAGAACAATTTTCTTCATCGGCCAAAACAGCTAAAACAAAATCTCAATCTGAATCAGAGTCTAAACAAGAGGGCCAAGATGGCCCTGTGTCGCTCACCTGAGTAAGATGGCTGTGTTAGGCATAATGGCAAAAAATCTGGCATCGACAAAAAATCTGGCATCTAAAGTGTTTTCTAACATTTGACTAAGTGACCTACAAATTGATCCTACCTGAATTTGCACTCAACTGGGAATTCATGCAGTCATCATTCATATCAAGTTTAATGAAGACTGGGACAAAAATGTAGGCCTGCAGAGTGTTCACAGGGTTTTTCTAAGATTTGACCTGGTGACCTAGGTTTTGACCCCACATGACCCAATTTCGAATATATCCAAGATATTATGTAGACAAACATCCTGACTAAATTTTATGAAGATTGGGCCAAAACTGGCCTGTAGAGTGTTCACAAGGTTTTCAAAGATTTGACCTGGTGACCTAGTTTTTGACCCCACATGACCCAATTTCGAACTCATCCGAAATATCATGTAGACAAACATCCTGACCAAGTGTCATGAAGATTGGACCAAAACTGGCCTGTAGAGTGTTCACAAGGTTTTTTCTAAATTTTGACCTGGTGACCTAGTTTTTGACCCCACATGACCCAATTTCGAACTCATCCGAGATATCATGTAGACAAACATCCTGACCAAATCTATTGAAGATTGGGCCGAAACTGTGGCCTCTAGAGTGTTCACAAGGTTTTTCTAAGATTTGACCTAGTTTTTGATTCCACGTGACCCAATCTCGACCTCATCAGAGATATCATGTAGACAAACATCCTGACCAAGTTTCATGAAGATATGGCTAAAACTTTTGCCTCTAGAGTGTTCACAAGCAATTGTGGACGACCCACGACGGACAAAAGGCGATCACTAAAGCTCACCCGAGCACAAGTGCTCAGGTGAGCTAAAAATAAGAATAAATCATATAAACAGGCTAAAACCAACAAACCGGTTATAGATTCGGGCCCAGCGTCTGGGCGTCAGCCTAAAGGATCTAACAGTGTCAGCCTAAGGGATCTAACAATCCCACTAGGACATTGCGCAGGTATGATGTAGTGCATGGTGATTGCGAGGATGAGATGGAGATGATTTTTAAAGTTTTAATATTTTTTTCTTTCCGTTGCCATGGCAATCAGAGTTCTACATAGATCAAGTTTATTTTAGCAACTTTTGTAGAGGTTCACCCAAGGAACATCCCTGCCAAGTTAATCAAACTCTCTCCAGCGGTTTCAGAGAAGATGTCGTTTAAAGTAAATTGTT
>CM037789.1:56675690-56725690 GCA_021229015.1 Solen grandis | reverse complement strand
GGAATTATTGTCCAAAATTTTAATCATACTGTAGCGACAAACCACTGAAATATAAGATAATTTTATTTATTCATTATACCAAGACGTGTGTTACATACTATCATTAATCATTTATTTTGTTTTAACATTATGAAAACACACACACACACACACACACACTACAATTCAAATTTTCATACATAGGTGAATGGGATAAATAAAAACTCTAAACGTGAGGAATCAAAATACTAAATAGCCTTTGAATTTTTTAAAGAACTTGACCACATAATGGTTATTCACAGATGATCGGTAGAAATAAAAAAAAAAACCTTCCTCGTTAATGTTGTTGAAGTCTTTGTTTCCTGACCAATAAACTCTGAAATGTAGGTCACATTGCACGGGCAAACTCTATTTTCGTACGCGCCATCTCGGAAAAAAAACAGAAAAAAAACAACAACAAAAACAAAAAAACGGTCAAATATAAAATACGCTATCCCCAAGATAAGTGCTTGCGATATCGCGTGACATGTTTCTCAATATGGTATCTTCACCAGTTCTGGGTAGCGAATTCATATGTTCAGCATGTGAAGTGAACACATTCGCGAAGAAGTCAAGTGAAGGCAAATGGAAATAAAAAATCTCAGCTATCTTTATATAGGTTTATAATTCTAAACATTGTTTCAATGCCGTTCGTGACGCTATTACCTGTGATGGAGAGCCACCTATTTTACAAACATATATATGGTTACATTGCGTTGCCATCCGTTTGTAGATAGGTATCGAAAGACGTAACACTATTAAATACTTAATCAATGACCATCTGTGAACGAGGTGCTGTGGTCTCGGACAAACTATAAACTGAAGAAAAAGAACTTACGGTTAGCTGGATATTTGAAAATGGTATATTTTACGGCAATATTTGCTAGTAAATCCGATCCTAAGAATCTGTGTGTACTTTTAAATGAAATCATGTTTACAACAAAAAAAGAACTGTTTTTAAAGCCATTTTTAAAAAATATTGGCTTATATTGTGATTACTGGAAAAATTAACACAATACGATCCTTGTGGCGTAAAAAAAAAAGTGGAGATGCCGGGGATCGAACCCGGGGCCTTTCACATGCAAAGCGAACGCTCTACCACTGAGCCACATCCCCATATACATAAATACTTTCCATCGCATGTTAATGTGACTGAAACACCTGTTTCCGAGACGGGGTCTCTTAGGAATTATGAAAAGACCGTCAGAACATCTGATGGGAGTCCATAGGATCAATCTGCAAATTCAAAAATCATCGTATTCTTTTTAATTATTTCTTTGTACAATCCGTCACGAATACCTAAAAAGCAAAATATTAAACTCTAGTTCTGATAAACTTATTTTAAATAGATATTTTAACTGACAAATTAACACGACTAAAATTCAAGAATACAAAATAGCATACATCTTTAAGTTTAAAAAAGGTATCTTAAGCAGACAGAAAGGACAATAATGACATTCACACGTAATATAGCAAACTCTTAATAAGCTGTTATAAACATATTATTTTAAATTCATTAGTATAACCTTGAACATTTATATTAAATTATTAACACACAAAGGTATAATACAGTGTCCAAGAAAAAGATATACAATAGAACCTATTGTCAACTTAAGAATTTTTTTAAAAAAAAATAATTAAAAACTAGTTGACATAAGAATTTATTATCAAATCCAATTTCAATTGTGTATCAACAAATGGAATATCTTAACATGTTTTTCATAAACCACAAATTATACCACAACGACTTTACGTTGTAGCATACATGTACAATGCAGGACCATATTAACAGGGTATGGGGTACCTGTTATGGTAAACTATATCAGACATATTAAGGGCATAAAAGCTATTTAATGCCCTTAATATGTCTGATATTGAACTATCATACATTGTTGTTCTATCATCTTTAACATTGCACTTTCTTATAAACTGTATTAGATTTTATAAAGATATAGATGGCAACATGAATTCGCATAATGATAATGGAAGTTGAACGTAACAGTCAAACATAGGTAATAAAATATTTTTATATTTTTTTCTTCACTATTTCTTGCTCACGTTTTAAACATAAACTGTTTGTACATAAATTTTATGATCAATATCTAAAAGAAAAAGAAAAATAAATAAAAAATCCAACAAAAATATAAAAAAAATAGAAATAAAATGTAAATCTGAAAAAAAAATTCGACATTAGGGTAAATTTGCAAAAAACGATTAAAATATGGTGTTCAAGTAAATGTTAAAAAATGACTATAGTTCATGGACACTTTTTCAACCTTCATTAACCAGTAATAATTAGGCAGCACATTTACAAGTATAGATATGTGTGTCTGTTATTTGATTAGCTGCGACAGAAACACACCCATATAGCGGGATCCGGCAATTAGCAGACCTCTGCCGCTGGTGCTCAGACACACCCTGCTAGAACCAGAGACAAACTAGCTCGATATGTAAAATTCGAATGGTTATTCAAGGATTCGAACCCCAAGTGGCTTAGTGATAGGAGGTCAGCGACCGGAAACACTATGTCAAGGAGGCCCCGGTTCTTATGAATTGCCAATCCATGCAAAGGAAAATAAAACATCTGTTATTTTGAAGCAAACAATATAAAACTCAAATCTAAGCGTGATAATGCATAAACAGTATGTCGAAACGAGGTAATATTTAGTACAAGTGTGCCGAGGCGTCGTCACGGGTATAAGTTCAATCTCTGACAACTGCGTCAGGGAGTCGACTCTTTGGCTCAGTGGTTAGAGCATTGGGCTATCACGCCGGCGGACCGGGTTCGATTCCGGGCCGGGCCGTGTTCGTTACATTTGGTGTCAGAAGTGGGATAATGTCAACTGCCATACCGGAGTTGCCGGTGTTTCCCAGGCCAAGTCTCGGGTCGAGACTTCTCGGAAGGGGAAGTAATGTGACGAGGCGTCGTCACGGGTATAAGTTCAATCTCTGACAACTGCGTCAGGGAGTCGACTCTTTGGCTCAGTAATTAGAGCATTGGGCTATCACGCCGGCGGACCGGGTTCGATTCCGGGCCGGGCCGTGTTCGTTACACAAGCGTACAATCGGCTGCTTTCAATTCATGTCTCGTGTAAGGTTTAAATTTTCAAGTTTTAACCAATGAAAGATACATCATGATTAAAGTATACATACCTAGGATATAGCTCTTTAATTGAAGAACAATATACTATTTAACAGTTATTTAAATTCAAGAAAATTACTTAGTACGAGTTTATTCATGAATTAAAATTCTTCAGCAAAGCACGCATGTGTTGTATGCATCGTACTCAGTGTTTAGTAGCTTTGGTCACTTTCCGATAGATAGATAGATAGACAGATAGATAGATAGCCAGCCTACTTTATAGTTTACACCACACATCCCTGTATATAAGATGGAACATTAGATCATTTATTTTGCAAAATATTGCAATCAGATTAAAACATTTTAAAATTTGGTATGAGAAAACATTAGGGTAAATATGCAAAAAGAATCATTGTTACTTTGTTCGACTATAGAATGAAATCTTGAGCGAAAAGGACCAAATGGTAACACGTGGAACATGTACACAAACGTAGTTACGTCAAATGATTTTAATACTGAAAGCTAAACATGATGTTACATAGCGTGACATAAAATGTGTATGAATTGCATAAACATAGTCAGGCAATTGCTAATATTTAGGGTCAATGAACCTAGTGTGAAGGATTGCATATTTATTACATACAGGTAAGTATGTGTATACTTTGATCGTGAGTTATAAGCCGATCGACATCCAGGATAGCTAATAAAGTTATATTTTATTGCTGATTTATACACTTTGCGATTTAAAAGAAAGTAGGGCATATCTTTTATGGACATTATCTTTTTAGAAAATAAAGTTATAGTTCACAGTTAGTTTTACATTTTATGCATGCATTAAGACCAAAATTGAATATTTATTTGCATATTTGAACAAATTTATAAAAATAAAATAAAATATTCAACAATAATTCATGCAAGCTTGGTAAGATGAATTCGAATATTTTTTGCGTCAATAATTTTAACACATTTCATTTAGTTAATTTTATTTATTTAACAACATAAGATAATTTCTTGGCATGGTGTAGAATTATTTTAAATAATACCATAACTGATATGCATATATGTTAATAAGAAAGAACTACATGAGGTATCATAATAGAAAAGGCCGACATCGGGTAAGGAGTAATTATTTTCTACCCGGGTACCATTAATTTTCTACACGACCCGCTGTAACCGAGTACTCGTTTCAGCCCTAGCAGTATGTCGTTCTTTTTCGTTCATCTTATGTAAACCTTACGCTCCATTATACAGATATTCAAATTATTAAAAGTGCCTTTGTTCAAGCTGGACCTAAACGACCACGTTGCTTTTGCATTGTTACCCGCTTCTTTGATATTGTTGTCTCTTGTTTATACTGAGGTCACTAAAAGGTTGCAAAAGACAGCAAAGCCGTAAAGAGACGATGTAATACCTTATTGGTAAAAAATAGAAATGTCCATTGAAATCCATTTAATCGTCCTATTTAAACCAGATATACGGTGATACAAAAGATATTAAAACAATTGAAAATTCATAAATTAACATTTGCCAAATCATGATTTAGAAGCAAGTAGTTACAAAAGAAATACAACTATAACATCTGAATGTGCTGACCATTTACTGTAATAATCGGTTATGTTAAGCTTAATTAAAACCAATTAAGTTTGCAAGTAATTTGTCTTTAAATATATTGAGAACCTCCACTATATTTTTTTCTGATCACTAATGCGTTTTCGTTTGAGTTTTAAGTTTTTAATAGTAAGAGGTTATATTTGTTCTTCTAATTGGTATTTATATTCATTTTATTTGCAGAGTGAATATGCTTGTTAGCCAAATACTTGGTAGCCAAACACCTATGGTACTT
Source organism: Solen grandis (assembly GCA_021229015.1). Lineage (NCBI taxonomy): Eukaryota > Metazoa > Mollusca > Bivalvia > Adapedonta > Solenidae > Solen > Solen grandis. The sequence goes on along the minus strand of CM037789.1, from coordinate 56,720,747 downwards.
GGTAGCCAAATATGTATCAAAGGTCGCATATCATTTCTATTTCAATACAACTGTTATATTAGACATCAATGTGTTTAAAATAAAATGATAAAAACCATATCATTGTACAAGCGTGTACAATTCAAATGGTCTATCGTTAACCTATTATACCCTTAGGCTTTTTTTGTTAGTATTCATATTCCATTTATTTATTTATATCATATGTTGTATGAAAAACGCATATGAAATTAACTATACAAAATGATTCACTTAGTGTATATACTGTAAAATTAATACTTTAATAACACATTAAATGGTAACATGTCTAATATAAATATAAATGCATTTTATTCTGAAACTATAATATTCGAAACTTTTAAGTACTCCGACTATAGTTTTGTGAGTAACTCGGTTCAGAATTAAAATAACGTATTTTCTATTTTCAGTAGCTTTACGCGAAAATAGGTTTCGCATTGTTGTTTATACATCAAAATCGTTTAAGAAGAAGACAGATTGTACTAATATACATCTGCAATATTGATTGGACATATGTTTAAGAAAATTTACTTTCCTTGCAAGTTTGAAATCGGAGTACTTACAACATTTGTTAAATATATTACAGAGAAAATTTCTACCGTCATATGTGGTGATACGTAAGTGGGGAAAATGTCACGAAAACACCAGATACAATCATACAGGAGTTAGGTGGATGCGGACGTTATCAGATACGGTTGGTTCTCGTTACACACATGATCAAGACCGCCATCGTCTTTTCTTGGGCTTGCATGCTGATAGTTGTGAAAACTCCTGATTGGTGGTGTGAAGACCTACAGTCTACAGGAAATGGGTCAGTGGAAAATGACACGAATATTGCATTCAAATCATGTTCTGGAATTAATGGGTCGAAATGTTCCAAATTTTCTTTTGACAACAGTCTCAATACCATTGTTAGTGAGGTAAGTATCTAAATATATACATCTGACTAATTTTAGTATTGTTTGATATGACATAAAATGACACGTTTAGGATGAAATAGAATGTTTAACCAATAACAAATGAAATAAAAATATACAACAGTCATAAATTACATGTGACTAAAATACTCATTTTACACGACCATTATCTCAAGATACATAAGATACATTTTAAATTATCTCTGAATATAATGGATTTATTCTCATTTTTGTGTACTAGACTAGAATGTAACAAAACAATATGCAATTACTTTATATATTTTAAAGGAATTTTATTTTTTATCAACATACTTTTGCTACACACCATGGAATAAATATATTTATAGCATTCATTACAATTTGTTTTGCAGTTCAATTTGATTTGTGACCGAGCGTTCATACCAAGTACAATTATGTCCATACAAACCTTTGGAATGCTGATTGGAAATCCACTTTCGGGTCAGTTGGCCGATGTTTTTGGTCGCAAAATGCCTTATTTTACTTCACTGATCATGCTACTTTCTTCCAACTTGATCATCTATTTTTCCAAAAGTTGGGTGGTGTTTACTGTATGCAGGTTTTTCATTGGACTTGCAAATGCCCTCTTTTTGACCGTCCAGTACAACCTGATGGCGGAATTTTCCTTGACAAAATGGCGCAATTGGATTGTTGGATTTCCAACGTGGGCTATTGAGACCTGCTTATTTGCTTTCATAGCCTGGTTTTTTGACGATTGGCGAGATCTGCACCTGGTAACTGCTGTTTGTTGTGGGTCATGCTTGTTTGCCTGGTGGTAAGTAACGTTAGACATGTTAACAAATGTTTGTGAATGTCTTGTCTTATTACATTGTACGTAACGCCAACTATCTTAGAATTTATCCAAAATTAACAATCATGATGTGCTATTCATGGAAGCATATGTATACTCATGCTATGCTAAGTTTTAACTTAATGTAATTCTATATTTTTCTTCAAATAGGTAAACGTCAGCTGTTTAGTTTTATTTGAAAAGTGTAAAAGAATTCGTTGTTGTCACGTAGCATCATTCCTGAGAGTTTCCGTTGGTACCTCGCCCATGAACGAATTGGAAAGGCAGAAAAGGTTCTAGAAAAAGTTGCTAAAGTGAATAAGCATCCAGTACCCGACCTCAGTTCTCTTCTTTCTGACGAGGATGAAAAGAAACCTGATCGGAGATATACATTCGTGCACCTGTTTAAATCTCGCTACTTCGTGCTAGTGACCGTCTTGTCTGCAATTAACTGGTAATTATACTTGTATTTTCCTTAAAAAGGCACAATTAATCACAACTAAAGGAACGCCGTTAAGTTTCTTTTACATATTTAAACCGCTAAACTGGTAATATTTTTTTCTTGCCCACAATGAGATTTCCGTTTAAGGTTGGGTCCTTGAACCTTTATAACTAAAAGTAATGGTCCATTTGTTCAAAATAAGGAATCACACAGGTCATTGTCCTGTGTTCTGTCTGAGTACTATTCAAAACAGGTACATTTTCATGCACAAGTTAAACTTTACTTTCTTTATATTTGGTTTCCATTGAATGTTTTCAGAACTAATGCAATATGTATGTTATGCACTTAAGCGCATTATCTAGGGCTACCATTTCGACTTCACTATAAATACCGGTAATACTGATACCAGAACCATAGCATTTGTAACCGATTTGAATGCCTTCATACTTAATTAATGTCAAAATCGATTACGTTAACATCTATATGTTATATATATTATATTAATTAAATCGGATGAATTATTTTCTGAAGGTTTGGCTTAGGATTTTGCGGTTCCGGATTAAGCTTTGGTATTCAAGCCCTATCCGGAAATATCTACCTGAACATTTTCTTGTTCAATATCGCATCAGCGCCAGCAAAAGCAGTCGCAGCCATACTTGTTAATAGGTTCGTTAAGAAATTATATGAGAATTGTTTCAGTACACATTCATATTTTTGGCAAACATAAAAGATATGAATATCGCAAAAAGAAAAAAATAATACCGAATCTAATATCATATATATCCAAATGAACATAAAGTTTGTTTTAAACGAAGTTTACTTAATGTAAATCCCTTTCAACTTGAAGAATATTTCGAATTACTCTATTCCACTATTTCGTTTCGAACTATGGCTGTAGTTCAACTTTTCCTTTTTTTCAATGAGACACGAATGTAATGCGGTGATATTTCCTTATACTTATTGTGACGTTACCTGACAAGAGTTGTCTTTCGTGGTTTTACTGTTTAAGTCTTTACAGAGTTACCGTTCGTTAAAGTTTCTACAGAGTTATCGTTCCTTGTTTTACTCCCGCCATTGTTGTTTTTATGAAAACTGACTTCTCTGGAGGCAAGTTGTGGCCTATCACGATGTAAGATATAATTATAGACCTGATAAATCATATTTTAAAGTCATTTATTATCTTTTGTTTCATGTGCATTTGTTTATTTTATTCATGCATCGATATGTTTTGGAATACTGAAGGTCGTAGTTCAGCTTTATAGCACGAGGCTAGCGATTCTACTTTCGTTTCTATTGTCTTGCATTTTCTGACCGATTTGATTATTAAGTGGAAAGAAGGATGTGTTATTCGATAGACTGATGTTAAACATATGTGATGTCGCAGTAAGTTGGCGTAAATGATGTATATGAATATGATTTCCATTGTTATTGGTTAGGCCTTGTTTGAGTGTGAAACTACGGAAGGCCATATTGGTCACAATCAATATAATTTTTCCCGAATTCTATGTATGATGTTTTTGAAAAACTATGGAAGGCAATATTGGTCATAGTCCATATTATTCTTAAGAAATCTATGTATGATGTTTTATTCTAGTCATATACTTAGTGTGCTTTTTCTTTGTATATTTCCAGCTTTTTACCTTGAATTACCAGAATAAAGGGGTTATACGTTTAGTCGTCTTGGGACTTTACAGTAAAAAGATCACAACTGGCCTGATGCGGACTCCCTCCATACAGACATCGACATTGCCGGTCAACGTCTAAAGATCAGTCGGAATTCATCATGTCTACCGAAGAACAACCAGAAACGACTACAACCGTGGATCAGGATCCATCACAGCAGTCGCGCCGCTTAACGGTCATGACAATAAAGGGTCAAGAACAATTCCAGCGATTAGCTGACCCTCAAATTCAACGCATCACAAAAAAGTGGGATGAGATTGACACTCAATTGAAAGATGCTGATCAGCTACCGAATGAAAAAGCAGTTCTCTTAGAAAATAAAAGTGCAATAAGCTTAAGAGCTGTTGAATTTGAACAGATTTGCAGTTCATACATTGAATTCCTGAACAGACATAATTCGGTTGAAAGTAATGATGAAAGGGAACGTTTCCAAAGACAGTTGTGTGGTTTTAGAATTTTGATAGATTCTGCTATCAGAAAGTTAACTCTGAAAATACAAGACATTGAATTTGGAGAAAATTGTTCAACCTCTTCAAAGCAAACAAGGTCCTCAAGATCTTCACATTACAGTCTATCATCTATTGCAGCTAAAAAACGTGCCAAGGCTGAAGCTCTCAAAGCTTCTTTTGCTATTGCAGAGGACGAAGCACGCTTAAAAAGAAGGCAAGCGGATCTCATTGTACAGAAGGCGATCACCGAGAAAGAAAATGTAAATTTGGATACTGAAATAAACTTGCTCAACATTAAACGTGAATCCATTGAATTGTCTGCAGAAGCCAAGGCTTTAGAGGAAGATGATTGTAGTTTAAAAGATCTTGAAGAAGAGACTCCCATTGAGCGGACGCGGGCGTATTTGAGAAGTGTGCCCTTGTCGAATGACATTAAGTTTAACAATGTTGACAATGAAATGTTTCAAAATGAAGAAATTAGGAATAGAACAGAAAGTGTTGAAGAGTCTCATGCCATTCCAGTTGTCTTCACAAGATATTTGTTGAAGAAGGACTTATTGTTGTCGCGCCTAACAAGTTTCAATGATAAACCAGAATTATATCCTACATGGAAAAATAGCTTCAAAACAATCATGCATGAACTGCAAGCTACACCTACTGAAGAAATGGACCTTCTTATTAAGTGGTCAGGTCCTTCATCACAGCGTCACATGATTAGTATCAAAGCTGCTAACTCGTGTAACCCGGAGAAAGCTCTGTCAAGGAGCTGGGCAAGATTGGACGAAAGGTACGGCTGCCCAGAAATGATGGAAGCGGCTCTAAAGTCAAAATTGGACGCGTTTCCGGCAATTCATAAAGACATGCACCGCCTGTATGATCTCTCAGACATTTTAGATGAAATTGAATCTGCCAAAGAAAATGTAAATTATGCATGTTTACTTGCATATTTTGACAGTTCCACCGGTGTGACACCTATTGTGAAGAAACTTCCTATTTTCCTTCAAGGAAAATGGACAAGTGTTGCCAGTAGTTATATGCAGGAACACAGGGTACCATTCCCACCCTTCAGTGTGTTTGTTTCATTTATTCGTGAACAATCCCGTGTAAGAAACAATCCAGCATTCACCTTTTCTGTGGACTCAAAGGTAGAATTTCAGAGTAAACGCTATAAAGACAAGCTTGTTAATGTGACAGCAAGGAAAACAGAAGTTGTTCAGCCTGAAACAGATTCTCAAGACAAAAAGTGTCCATTACACAATACTTACCATACATTAAACAAGTGCAGAGGATTCCGGCACAAATCTCTTGCAGAGCGAAGAAAATTTCTGAAAGAGAAAAACCTTTGTTTCAAGTGTTGTGAATCGCGTTCTCATAAACAACGTGACTGTAAATCTGAAATTAAATGTGAAGAATGCAGTAGTTCTACACATCCTACTGCTCTGCATGTCGACATTCCACCGCGGCGACAGAATGGCGGGGAGAGCCAGAGCTCATCTAGAGACGTCATCTCAGCTTGCACTCAAATTTGTGGTGATTCCTTCAATGGAAAGTCTTGTGCCAAAACTCTTCTTGTGCGCGTTTACCCTGAAAACAGTCCGCAGCGTGCAGTCAACATGTATGCTGTCGTTGATGATCAGTCAAATCGGTCACTGGCTGGCTCAAGATTTTTTGACATATTTGGTTGTAAGAGTGACACTGTAACTTACCTGTTATCATCTTGTGGTGGAAGCATGCACACGTCTGGAAGGAAAGCTGATGGTTTCATCATCGAAGCGCATGATCGAAGTCATACTTTGAATCTCCCAACTCTGATCGAATGTAATCAACTGCCAAATTCGCGCGAAGAAATCCCAACACCTATGGTGGCCAAACATTACCATCATCTTAAGGATATAGCAAGTTGTATCCCTGAAATTGATCCAAATGCAGATATACTGTTGCTTCTAGGGAGAGATATCATTGAAGCTCACCATGTCTTGGATCAACGCATCGGCAGTGGCAACGTACCATATGCACAGAAACTCAGACTTGGTTGGACAATAATTGGGGAAACATGTTTGGGCAAGACACACAAGCCGTCATCAGTAAATGCCTTCAAAACCCACATATTGGAATCTGGCCGTGCGTCTCTGTGCCCACCATGCACAAATGAATTTAGAGTTCGTGAAGACTATGATTTGTCAAATAGCCAAAAGAGCAGAAGCTCTCAAGTAATCTTCAGTACTGAAGAATTTGGGAAAAATGTTTTCCATAGAACTAAACATGACGAAAGGCCTGGAATGTCGGCAAACGATTTAGAGTTTCTGAAAATAATGAACACTCAGTTTGAGAAAGATGATGGGGGACATTGGGTTGCACCATTACCCTTCAAAGAGTCGCATGCTAAACTGCCAAACAACAAAGAACTTGCATTTAAAAGAGCAAAGTCACTAGAAGAAAATCTTCTCAGAAATCCAAAAAAGAAAGAACACTTTTTCACCTTTATGGAAGGCATTTTGAGAAATGGCCATGCTGAGAGGGCTCCCCCAGTCAACAAAGATGAAGAATGCTGGTATTTGCCAATTTTCGGCGTGTACCACCCTAAGAAGCCGGACAAAGTAAGGGTGGTTTTCGACTCGTCTGCCAGATTTGATGGAGTTTCTCTCAACGATGTCTTACTTACCGGTCCAGACCTGACAAATAGTCTATTGGGGGTTCTTCTAAGGTTTCGTAAAGAGTCAGTGGCAGTTATGGGTGACATTGAACAGATGTTTTACTGTTTCAAAGTTTCTGAAGATCACCGCAACTTCCTAAGGTTCTTGTGGCACGAGGATAATGATCCAGGAAAACCCCTCATTGAATACCGCATGACTGTTCATGTCTTCGGCAACAAGCCGTCGCCAGCTGTTGCGACATAGGGTTGAGAAAGACAGCACATATTGCAGAAACAAAGTTTGGAGAAGACGTAACTGAGTTTGTTGAGAATAACTTCTATGTTGACGATGGGTTAGCATCTTTGCCTACAACAGAACAAGCAGTTGACTTAATGCAGAGAACTCAGCAGGCATTAAAGTTAGGGAATCTGCGATTGCATAAGATAGCGTCAAATTCCAAGGATGTTCTTAGTGCTTTCCCACCAGAGGATCTTGCAAGTGACATGACTAGTCTTGAGTTTGAAACTGACACGCTTCCAAGCCAGCGTAGTCTAGGTTTGAACTGGAATTTAGAAACTGACACTTTCTTCTTTGTGGTAAACATGCAAGATAAGGCAAATACTCGAAGAGGCATATTATCGGCAGTGAACAGTGTGTTCGATCCTCTTGGTTTCTTGTCGCCAGTAGTCATTGAGGGAAAGAACATTCTGAGACAGATAAGCAATCTTGGTATTGACTGGGATGAAACTTTGCCATCAGATCTGTTAGACAGATGGCTACATTGGAGAAATTCGCTAGCGTTCCTGAAAGGTCTTCACATACCTCGTACATACTTACCTGAATCTCTGGCCCTGTGCGAAGAGAAGTCAATACATGTATTCTGTGACGCATCTGAACTTGCCATTGCTGCGGTTGGATACATCAAGACGACGTCAGAAGAGGGACAGCCACAGTTTGGGTTTATTATGGGGAAAGCCAAACTTGCCCCGCTTCACGGCCATTCAATTCCAAGGCTAGAATTATGCGCAGCAGTGTTAGCTGTTGAAGTTGCGTATGCTATGGCAGAACATCTTAGGTCACCAATTGAAGAGTTTAGAATGTACACCGATAGCAAAGTGGTACTTGGATACATTTCAACAAGACGAGACGTTTTTAAAGATGACAAACCAGAACAGTGGTCATAATCTCAACGAGAAAAATCCTGCAGATCAGGCAACTCGTGTATTACCGTCTCAGCAACTTAAAGACAGTACATGGTTGAATGGGCCTGAATGCTTGACTACTCATGAAAAACAAGATGATATGCCTTACGATATGATAGATCCAAATGATGACAAAGACGTCAGGCCGGAAGTTACTTGTTATAAGACAGATGCCAGCATGTGTTCGTTAGGTTCACACCGATTTGCTAAGTTTTCCTCCTGGAAATCCCTTGTAGAGACAGTTGCTTTACTTTGCCATATTGCAGGATCATTTGTGGGCAATAATGACTGTGTGGGTTGGCATGTATGCTCAGAAAGCAAAACCGTTGGAGCTTTTCAAGAATCAGAAAGGCTCATTATAAAGACTGTGCAAAAGGAGTGTTATGGTGAAGAGATAGACTGTCTTGAACAGAGCAAACCTCTGTCAAACTCTAGTTCATTACTTTCACTTGATGTTTTTCTGGATGATGATGGGCTTCTTAGAGTTGGAGGAAGATTGAACAGAAGCAACATACCGAGAAGTGAAACAAATCCAATTCTAATTCCAGGAAAACACCACATTGCCACTCTCCTTGTTCAACATTTTCATGCAGTTGCCAAACATCAAGGTAGACATATTACCTCTGGCACCATCAGAAGTGCAGGGTTTTGGATAACTGGTGGCAAACGCTTAATATCTTCTGTTCTGTATGGATGCGTTAAGTGCAGAAAATTGAGAGGAAAGTTTGTATCTCAGAAGATGGCTGACCTACCACCAGACCGTCTACAGCCGGGACCGCCTTTCACGTACATTGGAATAGACACGTTTGGTCCATGGGAAGTGGTTACTCGTAAAACAAGGGGTGGTGCTTTGAATTCAAAACGTTGGGCAATACTCTTTACTTGTATGACCACCAGAGGCATCCATATAGAAGTCATAGAAGAAATGACGTCATCTTCATTCATTAATGCCTTCAAACGCTTTGTTGCCATTCGTGGAAAGGTCAAACAGATACGTTCTGACAGAGGCACCAACTTCATTGGAGCAACCGACGATCTGAAAGTAGACGCTGTGAAAGTTGAAGATAAACCTGTGAAAGATTTCTTGTATAACAATGGTATAGTGTGGTTGTTTAATCCACCACACTCTTCTCATTTTGGTGGTGTTTGGGAACGCCTTATAGGAGTCACCAGGCGTGTCCTTGACTCTATGCTTATGGACATATCAGCACAGCGACTTACCCATGAAGTTCTTACAACTTTTATGGCAGAAGCTTCCGCAATTGTGAACAGTCGTCCACTGGTTCCACTATCAACTGACCCAGAAGACCCAATGCCGTTGAGTCCAGCAATGATTCTAACGCAGAAGCCGGATGTCTCGGGTGATGCCACACTGGTTGACGAGAAGGACCTCTATCGTGTGCAATGGAAACGCGTGCAGCATCTAGCGGATACTTTCTGGAAGAAGTGGAGAAGTTTATACTTACAGACATTGCAGAACTATCAGAAATGGAAGCAAGATAAACGTAATCTTGCCGTTGGTGATGTGGTCTTGCTGAAAGACAATTCCGTTGTTCGCAACTATTGGCCGTTAGGACTGGTGACAAAAGTATTTCCGAGCAGTGACAGCAGAGTGCGAAAGGTTGAAGTCAGGGTCGTGTATCGTGAAGGGGGCCATGCCGTGTTCATCCGTCCTGTGACTGAACTTGTGTTGTTGTGCGAAAGTTAGATGGTCAAAGCGTGACCGCTCTAGGTGACATTGAACTATTTAAGGTGATGTAAATTTACATCAGGCGAGGAGTGTGACGTTACCTGACAAGAGTTGTCTTTCGTGGTTTTACTGTTTAAGTCTTTACAGAGTTACCGTTCGTTAAAGTTTCTACAGAGTTATCGTTCCTTGTTTTACTCCCGCCATTGTTGTTTTTATGAAAACTGACTTCTCTGGAGGCAAGTTGTGGCCTATCACGATGTAAGATATAATTATAGACCTGATAAATCATATTTTAAAGTCATTTATTATCTTTTGTTTCATGTGCATTTGTTTATTTTATTCATGCATCGATATGTTTTGGAATACTGAAGGTCGTAGTTCAGCTTTATAGCACGAGGCTAGCGATTCTACTTTCGTTTCTATTGTCTTGCATTTTCTGACCGATTTGATTATTAAGTGGAAAGAAGGATGTGTTATTCGATAGACTGATGTTAAACATATGTGATGTCGCAGTAAGTTGGCGTAAATGATGTATATGAATATGATTTCCATTGTTATTGGTTAGGCCTTGTTTGAGTGTGAAACTACGGAAGGCCATATTGGTCACAATCAATATAATTTTTCCCGAATTCTATGTATCGTTTGGTACTTACACTTATGAACAATTTTTAATTTTCTTAAAGTACATGTATATGTTTATTGAAAAAAAAAATCACTGCAGAATCGGAAGAAGATACACATCTCTTATTGCATTCGTAGTGACAGCTGCCGGTGGTTTAATTGCGGGTATCTTTACACATACAGGTATTACCTTCTTTTTTTATCCAAATCTGACGAAAAGTTACACTTTACATTATAAAGTATCTGTTAAAATAGTGAAATGCACAATATACTGGAATTTAAATTCTGGCAAACCTTAGTGTCTTTTTATATATTTATAACTAGAATTACATTACAATGCATGGTTAGGCATTTTGGAGTTATTGCATTTATGGAGAAAATGCGCTTTCCGTCCAAATGCAGTTTGTTCTGCATTAATTGTCAAATAATGATATATTTTTTTTCTCCTGGACCTTCTTAAAGAAAATTATTATCTTTGACACATATTTTAAAACATATCCTTTAATGTTAGTTATTCAACAATGATTATGACTAAAAAACATATCATTATGGTCACGGTGATTGATAATCATATTCAAACAATCGTTTAATCTTGGCTGTAGGGACGATACACCTTCTCCGTTTAGTCGAACATGCAAGAAAATGTTATATAATCTTTATGTGCAAAATATTGACGTTGTGTAACAATATTTTACAAGATTTCAGTAACTGTAGAGACACATCAATTGATGAAAGTATTTTAATGTTGTAATTTCTTAAAAATAGATTTTTCTAACCGAGACACCATCATCAACGTATCAGCAATCGTAGCCTATATGGGAAATGATATGTCTTGGGGGAGTGTACAAACATGGACCGTTGAACTCTACCCGACAGTCATCAGGTAATGATTGCTGATTGTGTTACAAAAACGAATTTTTAATATTGCTTATTTTACTAAAGGGCTTTTAAACTTTCTCCCTTTATTAAAATTCAGGATTATCATTCGAATTTTGTATTGTTCCAACATTGCTTCACAACGGGAATAAATTTTCTTTAGCAATTAGAAAACGGTTTTGTCTTCAAGACGTTATTTCAAGCTATATCGGCAGTAACTCAAATAACAATTAAACCTCTTCATTGTTGTTTAGAACACGATTATATTATACTTATTTGTTTGATTGATGGCAGTAATTGCTAGGTCACACAGTGTGTTATTGGTTATCATGTAATAATAGTCTGTTTTTTTTTTTGTTGTTGTTTTTTTATAGGTCCCGGTGTAATATTCAACTATACCTCAAAATGATTCGAATACATACGTTTCATATACATATCTTTGCTGTAGATTGGTAACTTATCCATATGACATTTGTTGTATTTGTATCATTATTCATATTTAATTTGCTAAAGCAATAACGCTATTTGCATAAAAACGAAACAAAAAATATAAAAATTTAATAATTATTGTATATTTTCCAGAAACCTCGGGTTCGGGTCGCTCAGCACGTTGGGCCGTGTTGGGGGAATACTAGGACCGCAAATGGTGTATTTGGTAACTATTTAGATATGTACTTAAAATTTACATGAATTTGTTCTATGTTTGCTGGAATAAATTACACTGTATTTTGTGGAAATGGTTGCGTTTAAAGTCGCTGAACTAGATCATGTCTACCATAGACTGGACCTTGTCAATAAACAATTTTAAACATTTTATTCGTTAATTATTATGCATTTTAACATTCTGTACAATATCTTTTTCCATAGCAATGCAATACATTCTAATTTTTTCAAAAGGAAAGAAGATAGTATTTCCGTTTTCATATGTAGGTTTTCCAGAGAAAAATTATACAATAAATCCAGTCCTTACCAATATTTTACCTAATATAAGGTATGTTAAGTTAAGTTATACTAGCCGCTGCTCATTCACAATTGAAATTCAGAGCAAACACATATTTGAATCTGATTTGAAATTGTACACGAGTCAACCAAAACGGAGATGCGATCTTTATTACACGAAGTTCTTAATTGAGAAAAATATACAAAAGCATTTCTTTTATTAGATATATTGTTTGAACATGTTGTCTTCTAAGAATATATATATTATATAATTGATTATTATTCACCTCTAAAAAAAATTATTATAACCTTAAAATTAATTGGGTTAATATGTAGCCTATATATAACAATTGTTATATATGAACATTTTATGATTTATGTCAAATCGAAATTTATGAAGATTCTAATTTTGAATTAAATATAGACTCTAAGCCATGCACGATTTTTGGCAACAGGATTAACCAGAATCCTGAGTTATTGTTACATGGAAATGTAATCGTTTCGCCCATTACTATTTTAGGACTCAATGGTACCAGGAATCACGTTTTTCACACTCGCAGCAGTGGCCACGGTTTGCATGATCGGATTAATGTTTTTACCGGAAACAAGGAATGTCGATCTTACAGATAAACTTGAAGACAAAATTCATAAACACGGGAAACGCACGGTTGTGCCAGTGTGATTAGTTTGAAAAATATAACAAACAAAAAATTGTGACAGTTTTCTTGCTTAACTAAAAGTATTGCCAATTATAAGTTTTTTAATTAATAATGAATTCTTATCAAGAAACAGAAAACACGTACTTAATTGTAATCTATTAACTCCAAGTATGAATACTTGAATTTCAACCGTAAATACGTTAATAAAATGATGGAATATCATCAATAGATACTTGTTTTGAGGACACATAAATTTCCAGATGAAAATTATAAAAAAAGTTATGAAAACTAAGACAACAGCAGAGAAAGAGCTATATATTTATATATTTATATATATATATAAATACTCATTTCTTTGTAATTTTGGGGTTTTCGTAAACACATACACACATATATGTGTGTGTGTTTTAATACTGCCGTTGTATACAACATATTTATGTTCTATATTTGGGTCATATTATCCTGACACCAGGCCAAACAGTCCTAGAACTACCTTTTTGTGCTGAGCGCCAAGCAAGGGAGCTATACCAGTACCTTGTTTACGACTTTTGTATGCCGCGACCGCGGATCGAACCCGAGACCTCCCGCTCCCGAGGCGGACTGCGTAAAATGCAAAACAACTACAGTCGACATTGTATTAAGAGACCGCTCAAGGGACTGCCAAAAAGTGGTCGCTTAATGAAATGGTCTCTTAATAGATTTTGTTTGGAAATCCAGGCAAACAAGTCATAAATATACAAACTGTAAGCTAAATTGTATCATAACGTTAGATTATATTACAACATAAATACGATGTAAACTACAAAATGTTTTGTTATTTTATACCAATAAACATCATCATGTTTATTTTTGTCATATCTTACGATTTTTTAGCTGTTATGTTGGAATAATACCTTGGATCATTGGCTGAGGTTTGCATTTGGTATTCTGTGGAAAAACACAACATTTGACATCGAATTCATGTATTGATTCAGACAATTTCAAGAAAAATATTATTTAGCAATGAGCCTTCTTTATGTCTCTGTCTAACATAAATCCAGAAACCCCCGATAAATTTATTTCAACCGTGCGCCCTCGTCGAGTATCATAAAACGCAAAGTATATACTTATAGTTACGAATTATTGATGGTACGCATTGCATCCGGAAGTATTAATTTACCTTATTCCCAAATTTTCTTTTACCAAAATCCGAAGCATTCGGCATTTGGAGGGATGGTTTCACCTATGTTATGCATAGTAACTTTTGAAACGGGAACCAGGAACTATATTTAGAATTTAGTTGCACATGGTGCAGTCATGCGTGGTCAAAACAAATTGGTTTCAGGTGAGCACTTATGATCGGGATAATTGTTTGTTTGTTCGGATGTGTTAAAGATGAATATGTACACATGCTCCAGCGTACACGATAATTAGCAACGGAATCAAACACGGTCGCTCAATAAAGTTGATTTTGTGCATAATCTTACGTGCTGGGACTTAGTTTATGTGGTCACTGGTCGCATAATAAAAAAGTCGCTAAATGGGATAAATTGATATAGTAAAAACGTTCGGGCGGGATTTATAACGGTCGTTTAATAAAAAAGTCGTTTAATACAGGTGGTCGCATGTACGATGTTGACTGTATATATCTTTAGATGACAGCATTGATTATATTCTGGAGTATTCGAGTTTGAGTGAAAAGAAAATGATTAGAAACTGAATGTTAAGAAATATCCTTCTTATTTATATTCTTTTAGATATGTAGCACTATTAATCAGAATAGTGCGGGTTGTTTGGGGACAGATGTAGTCGTCTTTCCGTCCAGTAGTCGTCTTTCTGTCCTTTCGGTGCTTTTACCTTATTTTCCATCTTCATACGAACGTGGGAAAATAATAGTTTACCGCCTCTCAATTTCCCGCTTCCGAAAGGTTTGCAAGGTAAAACATATCTCCTGATTATTTTTGGTAAAATTTGCTTTATTTTTTCATTTGTACGTATGTATCCGTCGCCTAGATGATTAAGAATGTTGACTTTTGCCCTTAGTCATACTGTCATATCCCGATGGTCTCATTTACATCAGATTTTATCGGATTTTACATGGGCGGCGAGGCCGCTCTCTTTGGTAACAACTAAGCCCAAGCAAATTTAGGAAGTATTTTTAACAGGCATTCTTTATATTGGGTTTTACAACGATTCCACGAGTTTAGTTTCGGAGCTTCAGCAGCCAAATACGAGATAATTTAAGTTTATTCTCGGGTATCGCGTTCCCGTCTCAGTATTACCAGGCGTATTGTGTTCTCGTCACATCGGTGTTTTTGGGTCATTCCAGTGCGTTATTTGCTTTTGTCATATGGTTTAATTTTAACAACGAAATACGCGTTACTACATTTAAAAAAAACAACAACAAAAAAACAAAAAAAAACAAAAAAAAAAAAAACAAACAAACATGAATATATTAAATTCGTCAAAAACTATTATAATTAGAAGCAGATAATATGATGTCACTTGGACCTTTATAAGCGTAAATATTATATTAAAAAAATAAATAATACATATATAAAAGAAATATATATATATATATTATATATATATATATATATATATATGAAATATGTTTAACGTTATGAATTGTATTTTATAGGTTAATATACCCTGTTTTTGTTTTTGTTTTTTCAACAAATAAATAAAAAGGCAGACCTATCCACCTTTGGGTGCTATTTCCATTTCTGCATATTGCGCTTCAAGCAGCAAATGAAGATTAGTTATACAACATTAATTTTTAAAGTAGCAAATATACAAATTAAAAATAATAAGATGTAAATAAATAATAATAGATAAATAATAATAATAATAATAAATAAATAATAATCTAAAAAAGAATAATTTTTATTCAACTTTATATATATATATATATATATATATATATATATATATATATATATACAAAGAGAAAAATAATAGCATTATTACAATAAAAATTATAAATAAAAAAAAATATATATATAAAATATTAAAAATGCACAAAACTATATTATCATGAATTAACCAATGCTTCAAAACTAAATAAATATTGCTAGGCTTAATGTTTGTGGGTTTTTTCCTTTTACATGACCATGAGACGATCATCAAGAAAGCGAAGAGCGCCTGCAAAGCTGGTTTCCACAGACCCTCCAGCACCCCCACAGCCCCAGTCAGCCAACCTAGTACCTCCAGCTGTCGCCCAGACACCACCACCCCATCATGCCAGCCAACCTCCTCCAACCCAAACACAACCAGTTTGCACCCAGAGGAATGGGACCACAAGCCAACCCATGGTCACCCAAGCTAGGGAACCAACATTTGTGGTTAGCGGCATCCAGCAGCTCCAACCGGAGGGCACAAATCAGGACCAGTTTGGTAATGTTAATTTTGCATTTATTCCCGATTCCTACAGTCAGCCTTCTCCTATTATAAGTGCAAATGCTGCATTAGGGTTTGGCGTTAGCCAAGCTATTCGAGACAAAGTTACGAATAAGCAGTTTGTCGAGTTGGCCAATCTCCTCCCTGGGTCCCAAACACATTTGGAACAGGGACCAAAGCTCACTGTAGGTCGGGATGGCCAGTTGTCAATGGCCCCACCTCCAACTAAGAAAATTACAAGTACAGAAGACTGGTCGGACGCATTTCTGATTTATACAAGCATTTTCACCAACACACACCCATCACAAACTCAAGCATTGTTGAAATACTTCTCCATCATCCGTTTAGCCGCAAAGCGTCACAGAGGCCTTGGCTGGCTTAGCTATGATACTCAATTTAGGTTAAGGGTGGCAGCTAGCCCAAGTACTGCCTCTTTTGATAACATCGACCAAGAGCTTTGGTTATTATGCATGGGTCCAAGCACAAGCTCTCTCAATACTGACCGGAAGTGTTACGATTTTAATTTGTCATCTTGCACTCGGTTGATATGCCAATACCGCCATGTTTGTCTAAATTGCAGTGGTTAAAGACCATGGTCACCAAGACTGCCAGTTAAACCCACTTTTAAACCACGCTTTACAAGACAGTTCAACCGTTTCTAGGGCCGGATGTGTTTGTAAATCACACCAATGCTTACATTTGGGTCTGTCCCCTATCAATGTTAAGAATCTTTTGCGATGTCTTAGTGTCTATTACATTCCAGAGGATGCAAATTTGTTAGCCAACGGTTTTGTCCAGGGTTTCAAAATAGAGTATGATGGCCCTAGATTATCTTTTGAATGTCGCAACCTAAAGTCAGCATATGACCATGGAACAGAATTATTAGAAAAAATAGGCAAGGAAATTTCATTGGGCAGAATAGCGGGCCCCTTCCCAACACCACCATACCCAAATTTGCATATCTCACCTGTTGGGGTGGTGCCTAAATCTGATGGCGGTTGGAGGTTGATTACTCACCTGTCTTACCCTCAAGGTTCTAGTATAAACGACGGGATTCATCCTCAGTTTTGTTCAGTACGTTACACTTCTTTTGACCAAGTAACTAAAATGGTCTATGAATTGGGTCAAGGAGCTTTAATCGCAAAGCGCGATCTAAAATCAGCATACAGGTTACTTCCCATTCGAACAGAGGACTTCCCATTGTTAGGTATCAAAGTCGGTAAGAATTATTTCATAGACAAATTTCTACCCATGGGTCTTAGTCAGAGCGCTTACCTGTTTGAAAAATTTTCTAGTTTCCTTCATTGGTTGGTGGCAAAACGATCTAATAACAACTCAATAGCCCACCTTTTGGACGATTTCTTATTGGGGGGTCCAAGAAATTCTGACAAGTGTCAAGTTTTAGTGGACATCTTTGAGTCCACGTGCATCGAACTTGGTATCCCTATCGCTGAGGAGAAATCAATCAACCCGACCACCATCCTGATTTTCTTGGGTCTAGAATTGGACACTAACGAATTGTCAGTCCGCATACCCTGCCATAAGATATCAGAATTGGGAAATTTGCTTCAATCTTTCCTTTCAAGAAAGAAAGTATCCCTTAAAGAATTGCAAAGCCTTGTAGGAAAACTTAATTTTTTTGGTCAAGCCATTCGCTCAAGCAGGGCTTTTCTTCGTCGCTTTTATGATGCCATGATACCACTTAAAAAGGCACACCATGTTCTTCGGATTTCTAGAGAAATTAAAGAAGATATAAAAGTCTGGTTAGAATTTTTGGAAGATTTTAATGGAGTGACCTATATCCCGCAAGCGGTTTGGTTTTCAAGTGACGCTTTGCATCTTTTCACGGATGCAGCCGGCGCCGAAGATTCTGGCGCTGCATGTTTCATGGATGGTCAGTGGTGCTTTTTTCAGTGGCCACAAGCTTGGGTTGGTCAAACAGTCATGCGCGATCTAACCTTTCTAGAAATGGTCCCAGTCCTCCTTGCTGTTCATCTTTGGGGTAAACTATTGTCAAATAAGAAAGTTACCCTGTTAATAGACAACGAGGCTTTGGTACAAGTCCTAAACAAGCAATCTTCGAAATCAAAGAGGTTAATGCAATTAGTCCGACCATTTGTCTTACTGTGTATGAAACAAAACATAATCTTTAGAGCTGTCCATATTTTGTCTAAAAAGAATAAAATAGCTGATGCTCTCTCTCGAAAACAGTGGGCTCGGTTTCGATTGGTAGCTCCAGAGGCGGACTTGGAAACCCTCTCATTACCTCAAGTCTTCCTATCAGCGATCTCCACGTTGAGGCTTGCCGATTAATCGACGCTTCCTTGGCCAAAAACACCAAAAAAGCATATGCAATCGGTCTCTCAAATTTCCGTACTTTTCGTAGGGAAAATGGTTTTCCAGATTTATGGCCCCCTACCACACAGGACGTAGTCCTATATATTGCCTTTCTCACCTTACGAAATTTCAGTCATAGGACAGCAGACACATATTTAGCGGCAATCAGTTTTAATTGTAAATTGCAGTCAGTCCAGGACCCAACTAAACATTTTTTGGTTAAAAAAGCTTTTCAAGGGTTAAAACGAACTGCTAAAGAAAAAAGGGAAAGCCTTCCAGTTACAGTAGAAATCCTACAGGGCATTCTGATTAAGCTTCCAACAGTCTGCCACAATCCATATGAATCCATCCTATTCACAAGCGCGTTTTCCTTAGCTTTTTTTTGGTTTCTTTAGAGTGAGTGAAATCACAACCTTAAGTAATACCGACATACACCAAGGAAAAGTCCTGGCAATTGGGGACATTAAGTGGTCTGAAGACGGGCTCCTACTCATACACTTAAGATTTTCAAAAGCAGACCAGACTGGTAAGGGTACAACAATTACATTAACAAAGCAGCTCTATCCTCTTATCTGCCCTGTTCGAGCTCTTACGACTTACCTCTCGGTGAGACCGCCGGTTAGGGGTCCTCTATTTTGCCATTTCAATGGTCAAGCCCTTACTCGTTACCAATTTTCCGCTGTTTTAAAGAAAGCCTTAAGAGCATTTGATCCTAACCTTCAAAATTATTCATCACACAGTTTTCGTTTGGGTGCTGCAACAACTGCGTCAAAATTAGGTTGGTCTGCTGAAAACATCAAGGCTCTTGGTAGGTGGTCTTCGGATGCTTACAAAGTATACATTAAAAAATAAGCTTGCTGAAAACCCCAATTTTTCAATACGACTCGATTTTTCATATATGACGGGCGGCAGAAATCTGACTGCTGTCTAAGTCATTCCAGGTGTACCTCATGTGTGGCTGTTCGGATCCTCCATTGTTAAACACGCTTTCCTGTCTTCAAGGCGCCAGCCAGGCGGGAGCAGTCTTGGCCTAAATGCTTACATTTGGTGGCAGGGTTACAGTGGACTGACACTTGTGCGCTCCAAGTGGAAACTTGCCACGTTGCTGCGGGTAGAGGAACCACCACAATTCATACTCATTCATGTCGGAGGAAATGACATTGGTTTTACCAATTTGAAAAGTATCAAAGTCAAATTAGAGGAGTTATTTATTTTCATTAAGCAATCTATGCCTAATACCCGCATTATATGGTCCGAGATTTTACCTAGACATTGGGGGGATAACAAAGGCCTTTTGTCTGCTAGAAAACGCGTGAATACTTTTGCTGCAAAGCTTAGTAGAAAATTCGGCGGTTTTTATCTCCGCCACACTAATTTGCAGGGTAATGGATATTTGAAAGAGGACGGAGTGCATCTGTCTGAGGATGGCAATGTGTTATTTCTAGACAATATCAGGGTCGGGTTGTTTCATTTCATGCATGGCAGACAGCCATGGTTCACTTGATTTTGTGCTACAGTATTGTATCTAGATCGCATTATGTTTTGGGCGTGGCCCTGTTAATTTGGCCTTGCTACCGCTTTGGGCGGTGGGAGAGTTGTATTTCAGTCCAAGGCCTTCATCCATTCTCTCCCATTTGGCCACCAGCTACGGCCAAACTTGTGTTATTATAGACTTGATTTGTTGTGTTACGCCATGAGTTTTAAACAAATTATATTGCTTTTATTTAAAGTGACAGTTGAGCTTAAGATTACATTAAGGTTTAGTACAATCGGGATACCATGTCTATACTCAATGTATACGTCCGTATCCCGGGATGTTTTTGCTTGTGTGTGCTGATTTAGGTGCCATTTTGCTATTTTGCGGCGCCTGTGCCTTTTACTGTCCGGATCCCAGAGTGTTTTTGTGTGTGCTTAAATACAAGTTATTGCTGTCACAGAGACATTTTGAAGAAACAATTTTGCTGTTGCGTTGTTTGTTTATTGAAGATGAGTTTGTTAAACATGTGCTTTATTGATAAACGAACTTTTTATTGGTTTCCATGAAAACATTTTGTGTTTTTTGCTGGTATATAACCATCAAAACGGGGTCACGCCCATATCCGCCATTTTTGTTAGGGTTTTCTTGAATAAAGAATGTTGGGAAAATAGTTACAGTTTAAGTTAACATTTTGTCCCATAACAGTTAAATTTTAGCAGGATAAAATAATCATGTGTTGTTGAGAAGGAGTACGTTCCCTTCAATTTTATCAGAATGGGGGAAAGGTCGGACATCTCGACTTGAGGTATCAATTTGGTGTTTGCTTTCTCCTATTCTGCTTTTCCACTGTCTCTCAAACAAGTATGAGTAAACTGTTTTATAATAATGCCTGTTTGTAATATAAACATTTTGTTGCGTTGGTATTTTTATAGTAATATTAACCTATCGTAATCTCATGACAGCTGAGTGGAAGTAGGCATTCTTTGATTTTAACAATACCGTATTTGAAAAGATGAATTGTCTTGGAGTGGTTATGATCAATATCTATATTTATTCAGGTTCAATATTTTAAATTGTATTACAGTGCAAATTGTTTTTGAAATTGGTTTTAATCAAGAATAAATGGTTAGTGTATACCGTATATAGTGTTTTAGTTGTATTTTACTGGCGTTACTGAACATCATCAAGTACATTCTTTTACATTCTTTTAATCGATAAAACATAAACTCTATAGATCTATAGATGGCCCTTAAAGACGATTTTTAGATTTTCTTCCCTCCCATAGACTTTTTTCATTTTTTTATATTTTGTAGAAATAGGTTTGAGAAATTAAAAAATGCAAAGAAAAAAAAGGGTCACCGAACTCGTTTTTGAGATATAGCTCAATTTCATAGATAGGTGTAGATGTCATATCTGGAACTGATTCAGCATCAAATACAGTACATACTGATATGTACTAAATGTTGGATAAAAAGACAAAACATAACTGAATGCATTTTTTTCACCTATAAAATTGAACATGATATTTATTTCATTGATATAAATGCTTAAACAGTGTCTGTGATGGTATCTAGAATCCAAACTACATTTTATAGTGGCGGGCTAGTGTGAAAAATAGTCCCACAATTTCAACAAAATACAACAACGTTTCACACTTAATCTTCAATTACAAAAAACTGTTCCATAGAAATTTCCTAAATTTATATATATCATAGAATAATATCTACTGAAGACATACATATGTAAAAAACAATGGGTCTCCGAGTTAGTTTCTTCACAAAATTACATTATGTAAACCACAACATTTGATAAAATATTCAAAAAAGTTGTCATTATCAGTAACCATCATAATGTAACTGGTATTGTTTTCTTATTTACAGTATTTTTTCAATAATAGTGAAAAATCATTTTTAAAAAGATGTACTAGATCTATAAATACCAAAGGATCACAAAATGAGATGCTCTCTGTGTCCTTGTCCTTGTTTTTAAAGCTCAACCCGTGACATTTGGAAAAATGTCAATTTTTGCAAATTTTGACACATTATAGTTAATATCTGTCTAATAAAAAAAACATACAATTTACAAACATTACGTTCAAAGGTAACGTATAAAGGATTTTATACTGCAGTATAGTAACCGACCGCATTTTACACAATTACTGGACCCGGAATATAGATCGCTCGGAAGATCAAAAATATATCGTGTACACATTGTTTTGATAAAATTTCAGTATTATTTGTAAATACAAACAATTATTACCTTATATCTCATGATTTATGGGTAAGATTTGGGAAGATTAGGGTAGATTTGGGTATTTCGTGCTGCCGGTGGGTGGGGTAATAAGCGTTCTAGTTTCCTTTTCATCTACGGACTGAACACGCTTGCCACTGGCGTTTAAACTTGACGACTGACATCCAACATTAACTCTCTTCGTTCTTTCAACGGCCGATTTCTTTGCAAACTTGCCGCGAAGACGAAACATTTGTGACATTTTGCAGTTTGGATTTACTGATTTGTGTTTTGATTTTCTGTGCAACAACCTCCTATTTAGGAGAGTCGATTATCTCCCTTGTGCGCATTTTGGTTGCGCATAACTAAATCCCGAAATCGTCTTTAAGACGTGTTGATTTTCTTTTAAAACGTGGTTGACGGATGATTAGCAGAATCTGCATGTCATTGTCGCTATTTGAAGGAATTTTTATTCATTCATCCGGTTGGCAAGAAATCATTGAGCAATTATTGATCAAAAATATCATTTCAGTATATATACAATTATTTGTTTTAAGTTTCGATATGATCGTTAACTCATTTTTATATAGTTAACTAAATGCATAGTAACCGATATTGTTGGTGTCATGTGAAGCTGTTTTAAATTTCCGAACCCATTGGTTTATCAAACTTAAACCACTCTTTACACCTAGGACATGAATTATGAAAGATTAGGTTGCAGAAATCCAGAAAAATGGCGAACGATTTTCGTAAAAAAATAATTAAAACTTTCCATTCTATCAGTATAATCTACTCTTGAGTATGTTAGCAAATATGGGTTTGTCAACTAAGATGCTTTCAACAATAAATTCTCTTTATCTTAACGTATCATCATGTGTCCGTATTAATGGTTACCTTACTGATTGGTTTAGTGTTAATACTGGTTTTCGACAAGGCTGGTCCTTATCAACTGTTCTGTATAACATATTTGTAAATGATCTAGCTGTCACAATTTAGTATTAGACAAAGGTGCTAAAATTGGTATTGAACATGCATGTATACTTTTATATGCTTGTAATAATGAGTAAATGAAAGAATCAGAATAAGATATACAAGAGATGTAATATATGTTAAATGAATGATGTAGTTTAAATGGTATGTTTGTAACCACAAGTAAAACTAATATCATACATTTTTTGGCCTTATTCTGCGCTAAGATGAGATTATGTTTTTATGTGTGGCCAGCCAACTTTGGGTTATGCTAATAAATACATGTATCTTGGTATGATTAGATTATAGAATTACAGCATCACAGCTAAATATGTAGCACTAAGGAGTACAGGGAAGAACTCAGCTTATTGCTCTATTCAAAAACTGTTGTGGTTTTCCATATGACATGTATACAAAGTTGTATAACTCTTGTATCCCGTTGTATCATATGAAACACCCATATAAGGTTCTAAAGCGTTCCCATGTATAAATGCGATCCACAATACAGTAATGCGATTATTTTCTTCGGCACGGTTAAAATCACTCCAAATGTAGCTGTCTAGGGAGAAATGGGATGAAATCCTATTCACTTTATAATGGACATGTGTATGTAATTACTGGAACCTCTGTCTGACTTATGAAAATATTAGGATTAATAACAACATTTTCTCTTGGGCACGATGTAAATTATGGATGTAATTTAAGTTAATTGTTGAAAATAGTTTTAAAAAAGCTTGGTTTAAAATCCTATGCACATCTACCTTGTCCTCGGAAACAGTTTCTTGTTGATATTTCAGCTATTCTCAAAAACAGTCATACTGAGAAATGAGAAAAAGGAAGTGTACTTAGATTTTGTGGTCTAAATGGTAAAAGTCGTAACAAACATAAAGGATATTTCGATATTGTTACCAAGTCCTACATTATTGAAATTTAATCTTCCATTTCCACATAGATCAGCTTTTGCCAAATTTCCAAGTGGGGTCGCA
Source organism: Solen grandis (assembly GCA_021229015.1). Classification (NCBI taxonomy): domain Eukaryota; kingdom Metazoa; phylum Mollusca; class Bivalvia; order Adapedonta; family Solenidae; genus Solen; species Solen grandis. The sequence continues at coordinate 56,696,437 of CM037789.1, read as the reverse complement.
CCATTATATTTATCATTAGGTTAAAAATTACCTGTCCCCCTTATGTTCCAACGCTGTTGAGTGGATTGTTGGCATGTCCTAGTTAGCAGATGTATTTCATTTGATAAATCTTTAAATGTTGACAGTAATTCATCATGCTAAAAAATATTGATAAACATTTTTTATTCACATACCAGATATGATTAGAAATGTAGCAAAGACCTGTTGCAATATTTGGAAAATCAGAAATTAATACTAAGTTTAGTATATGTACTTGACTTGATTTTATTTATTTTGTATGTTTTAATTTATTTTATGAAGTGGAAGACTCTGTCAGCTAATTTTTTCACTTTTGGTTTAGAAGAGATATACACTTTTAAGACCATTTGAATATCCGAAAAAATAAGTCTTCATAATTAAGATTATTTTAACATTAAAAATTTAATTACTAAAGTTACTCTAAAGGTTTCTTCTATCAAATAATAACCGTTTTTAAAGTTTCTGACTCTTTAAATATATTTTCTGGTGTCTCATTCGTTTAAGGGGTTAGCAAATTGTATTGATAATTTATTAGACAACAATTCCGTTTAGTCATGTCACACGAACCTAAGTGTACAAATCTGAATTATTTTGCAGTGAGCATAGTTGTTATGCCGTGAATGTCTGATATCGCATAATCACAATAAGAGGTACACCCACCCCCTGATAACAGGGTCCTACTGCTGCAACGTATAATGTGCTTTCATTCATGGTTTATGACTTAACTATTTGAGTTTATCGTCGCTTCGACAATATTTCAGTCATATAGCGACGTCCAGCTAATTACAGGTGGAGGAAGACCCCGAATGCACGGAATCATCCGGTAAGAACCAACGACCTACCGCAAGCCAGCTGGAAGGCTTCCTCACATGAAAGTCCGAATGACCGTGCCGGGATTCGAACCCACGCGTTGAGGGGCTGAGTGAGTGTTAAAGTCAGAGACTTTACCCTCTCGGCCACGGAGATAGATATTTATAGATTTAGATAGATATAAAGAAAGATATTTCTTTTTTTGAAACATTATTGGAATTTGGATTTGATGATATTCTTATGTTCAAGTTTTTTATTGAACTATCATACATTGTACTTCTAATATCTTTAAAGATGCAACACTACAGATTCGTCAGTTTAGCTCGAATATTTTGAAACTCTCAGTTTGTAACAATTCATGGACATTTATCATCTATGATGGACCTTTGGTAAGGAAAACGTTCATAAAAACTTTCCTGATCCTTTATATTACCTACGGATTATCTACAATACCGTAATCAAATTAACAAGTACGGATTTTCACGGCCATCGATTCGGCTATTTTTTGACATTTCCCGGAAACTGCCTTATGTACATAAATATAAAAACAAGCCATCTAAAAATTAAAGTGCATGCACCACTTCATCTGCGAATTCAGTGCTCAACTTTATTGAATATTTTTTCCGATGAAAAACAAACGTTATGCAACTAGGGAAAACATTTCATTTTCTCTAAAGAACTTTACTGAATTATTTGGCCAGCATGTGCCTGGTGCATATAAAGTAATATAAACACACACCTAAACATTCAGACCGTGCACGGATTATACATGGGGACACTCGCTAGATACCTGTTTGGTTACAAACGCTTATGATTATGCATGACCTACGAGGGCCAATCTGACTTCGTGAAAGAGCTCGGTCGATACCGGAAGTCTTCGTGTAAATATTCGGGAAATCTTCATGAAGACATAGACAAATTAATTTTCTACAGCCATTTAATATATTCATTTTGGTATGATTGTGATTATACATAAATAGTATGCTGAGACAGTTAAATATTTAGTACACGTTCAAGGTTGCAGTATGCTGTACCACGTGCATGTCTTTAAAATAAAGTTAACAAGAGTTTAAAGGGTAAATACCATTAGTTTAATATTTCAAGTTTTAACTTGTTAAAGTTACATAATTAATCAACTATATCATTAAATAACGATAAAAACGCTAGGTTATTCCAGAAAAACACAAGCAACATTTTAATGCATAATCAGAGATCTATTGATTGTTTCAGTGTTATCAATTTCCTATATAAACAATGGCAATAAGAGTTAAGAATACAGATATTTCCCAAAGTATTTGTAATGTGGTATCGAGTAGATAAACAATTTTATTTACCTCTCCTACGTAAATTGAAATAAGGTGTACTTCCGGTAACTTCAGTTAATCATTTATTTAATGATAAAAATTTCAATCGTTCACCCTAGGTGTTACAATTTGTTGCGATTGTACATTAAATATTTGTATAAATGCATTTGTGTTAGATACTTCTATTCAGTGTGGTTGATAATCAATACTTATTATACCAGAGATACGGTTATTTAAGTTGGGAAATGAGTTTTGTTTTGTAGTGTTAATGAATAATAAATAACCTCTATTAATTTATAGATCAGCATTCCATGCACGTGAAAATGACGTCATTTTATCTAAAGCAAGAAGATATAGGGATTCACTAGTTACGGTATTGATTATCTTCTTTCAATATTGATTAATGTGGAATTACATTAATTTTTCCAAAATTACATTAATTTTTTTATATTTTAATGTAAATCACTTAAACTGACAGTTGACATATACATGCATTAGATATGAAAGCCAATGAAATATTTCAGAAATGGGCGGTTACGGACGCCATCATATCTAAATTGTTAATCTACTCATGTAACCAAAACTGATATCAGCCTTCTTTGGCTCAGAACCAGGTTTGATGATGTGAGAAGAAAAATATGCAATGATATTGATCTTGCATTCATATCCTGCTTTTGGGTGGAACTAATAAATCTTTATTCGGATGACAATCAAGATAGGGTTGTAAATGATGTTTACGATATTAACATTCATATATATTGTATAAGTAATAACATGTATTCTGATATTCTTTATTGAATTTTAAAAAAGTGGTTCAAATATCGTGTGAGAATTGAAAATTCAAATTTTTAAATACGCTAGGCTACAAAAGGGAGTTACTTTATTGAAACCGTTTTAAAGAACAAAAATAAAATGTTTGGTGTGAAGTAATGTATGAAAGTTTAACAATACCAACAACTGACACGTGACTGTTTTATTAAGGCATTGGTTCCGTCGAGTGTCTATACTGATAAGTGTATGTACCAGTAAACACAGTGCTAACTTATCTTCTATGGTAATATCCTTAAAAGAGCTCCAGTGTAAAGTTGCAAAAGAATTTTGTGAAAAAAAACTTAATGTTCTGGATATATTTTTCTATACAGTTGAACCTGTATTAGCGGCCATCTATATTATATGTGGTCAACCTGTATATATCGGCCATCTATATTATATGTGATCAACCTGTATATATCGGCCATCTTATTATATGTGTCAACCTGTATATATCGGCCATCTATATTATATGTGGTCAACCTGTATATATCGGCCATCTATATTATATGTGTTCAACCTTTATTTATCGGCCATCTTTATTATATGTGATCAACCTGTATATATCGGCCATCTATATTATATGTGGTCAACCTGTATTAGCGGCCATCTATATTATATGTGGTCAACCTGTATATATCGGCCATCTATATTATATGTGGTCAACCTGTATATATCGGCCATCTATATTATATGTGGTCAACCTGTATATATCGGCCATCTATATTATATGTGGTCAACCTGTATATATCGGCCATCTATATTATATGTGGTCAACCTGTATATACGGCCATCTATATTATATGTGGTCAACCTGTATATATCGGCCATCTATATTATATGTGGTCAACCTGTATATATCGGCCATCTATATTATATGTGGTCAACCTGTATATATCGGCCATCTATATTATATGTGGTCAACCTGTATATATCGGCCATCTATATTATATTTGGTCAACTGTATTTATATGTGGTCAACCTGTATATATCGGCCATCTATATTATATGTGGTCAACCTGTATATATCGGCCATCTATATTATATGTGATCAACCTGTATATATCGGCCATCTATATTATATGTGGTCAACCTGTATATATCGGCCATCTATATTATATGTGGTCAACCTGTATATATCGGCCATCTATATTATATGTGGTCAACCTGTATATATCGGCCATCTATATTATATGTGATCAACCTGTATATATCGGCCATCTATATTATATTTGGTCAACCTGTATTAGCGGCCATCTATATTATATGTGGTCAACCTGTATATATCGGCCATCTATATTATATGTGGTCAACCTGTATATATCGGCCAGTGTTAATATTACTCAACTAGCGTTTTGTTATATGTTTAACCTTCATTTAGCAGCCACCTCTGTTAAGCGGTCATTTTCTTGTTCCCTTGATTGACCGCTTAAAACAGGTTTTACTGTATATGTAATCTTGATGTTATGTGTTTAAAACATCGTCACAAATCTACAGATTCTATCTGTTTACATGTACATGTTCTATCCCAAACATTTCGATAAACGCCGCTGATTGCTCCTAGTCTGACGAATACTATCTTTTTCTCAACTTGTGCATTTTAATTTATCTTATGTATTAATATTGAGTTCAGGAATTCATATAATCACAAGGACGTAAATTACGCTTGGGTGTTTTGAACATGACCGAGGGTAGCCAGATTTTGTTGGTTGGCATAAGTTGGTGCTTTTGAAAGCAAGATAAGGTTGGTCAATTCTTAAAAGTTTATATTTTTATGGTATGTCTTTTTAAAATATATGTCATTTAACATTACTTTTTTGAACCTGCTTGTCACGGGATAATTAATTATTCCCGATAATTGGGTGTACATGTAACTTCGCCCACAATTTCCGATATATAGATAGCCTTTTCTTATACCGCAAATCCCTCTACATACATATGAGACCTAACATAAAACAATTCAAATAACGAAATAAGAAAACATACAGAAATTTCATTAGAACCAGGGTTTCCAATTAACACCTGGAATGAAATGTACCATATGGAACCACGTGGTATACTCGTACAAACATGATTTTAATACTGAAATATAAACCTGACGTTTCATAGTGTGTGAACTGCAGTAACATTATTAGATAATAGCTGGTTTTTAGTATAGGGCCAATGTGCCTAGAGTGAAGGATTACATATTTATTACTAACAGGTAAATATGTGTAAACTATGATAGACATTTATGTTAGTTAATAAAGTTAAAGATAAAGAATGCATTGTGATACTCATTGATACAGTTTGATAATAAAGACTATAAGGCAAGTTTGATGCACAGTATCTTAAGAAAATAAATTTATATTTCACAATTTATCTTACATTTTACTCATGCATTTAGGTCAAAATGAATATGAGTTTAGAATAGAAAATTGATTTATAGACACCTCAACAGTCGAAAGACGTCATATGGTGTCTAAACGATCATATAAAAACATCAATTTTTATTATGTATAACAATAAAATATTACAAATATAACAGTGATCCCTGCACAGCAGGTGAATGTAAACAAGTTTAATAAGGTAATGGTTGTAAAAATCAAAGTTTGTTATATACATCAATTTCTTTAATAAAAGCGATCAAAGTATCAACAGAAACGTTATTGAAAAGCTCTAACATAGTAGTTACATTGAAATAATTTGTCCTGATAAGACTCAAATCTACACAGTCAATTAAAATATGTTTAATAGTGTACGGTTCCTGACAAGGAATACAGAAAGGTTGAACATCACGATTTAAAAGATAAGAGTGAGTCAAACGGCTGTGTCCAATTCGAGAACGATTAATAACACAATCTTCCCTACTCACAGTGCGGGAAGCCGGACTCCAAAGTCCTAAAAATTGTTGAATTGTTCTCAATTTATTATACTGAGCATTATCCCAAACAGTTTGCCATTTGCATTGAATAAGTTTATAAATAAAGGATTTGAAATCTGAATAAGGGATTTTAATGCCAGCTTCATCCATATCGGAGGCTGCCTTCGCAGCGCGATCAGCTTTTTCGTTCCCACGAATTCCCATATGACTAGGAGTCCAACAGAAAATAATTTCTTTAGTCAAAGACAAGGTATGGTACTTGATTAGAATATCTTGAATAAGAGGATAAGAAAAATTAAGACTGTAAAACTGACAATGAGTCAGAAAATATAATGATTTTATCAGTTGACATAAAAGAAAAAACGTCTAAGGCTAAGTCAATAACCTTAGCTTCAGCAGAAAATATTGAAGCGCCATCTGGTAGACGATATAATTTTGTGTAAAAATAACTAATCACTGCACAGCTGGTCGTTTTACCATCTTTTGAGCCATCGGTATATATTTCATAATGATTATTATAAATAGATAGGATTTCATTGAATTTGGATTGAAACACAATTGGATCAGTATTTGATTTCTTAGAATTAAGAAGATTAAGGTTTACTACAGGTTTCTTCATTGTCCACGGTGGAATATGTGGAACTGTTTTGTTTTTAATCAAGTCAATATCCATGTCTAGCTCTGATGAAAGACTTTCAGAACGTAAACCAAGTGGTTTTATTACTTTCGGTTTATTTTCATAAAGAAATTTATAGTTTGGATGAAACACAATATTGAAAGCAGGATTGTCAGGACATGCCTTAAGTTTCGTTAAATACTGGAGAGTTAGCTTTTCCCTTCGAGAGTATAAGGATGGCTCAATGGCAGCAACGTATAAACTTTGAACAGGTGAAGTTTTAAAAGCACCGAGGGTCAAACGCAAACCTTGATGATGAATAGAGTCTAACATTTGAATATAAGGTTTTCTAGCTGAACCATAGACGATACAACCATAGTCCAATTTTGAACGAATAAGAGATCTATATAAATTTAAAAGAACTTTGGTATCTGCACCCCAATCTGTGTGTGCAAAAACTCTCAGTAAGTTTAATGCTTTTAAACATTTATTTTTCAGGTATTTTAAATGGGGAATAAACGTTAGCTTTTTGTCAAATATTATGCCTAGAAATTTAAATTCATCTACGACAGGTATAAGTGTTCCATCAAGGGTTAATTGAGGGTCTAAATGATGTTTTCGTTGCTGGCAGAAATGAAGGCACTGGGTTTTAGATTTAGAAAATCTAAAGCCATTTCCTGTTGCCCACTTGTGAATTTTATTTAAACATTGTTGAAGTTGACGCTCGATTGTGTTCATACTTTTAGAACGATAACAAATTAAAAAGTAACCAACGTAGAGAGAACAATCAACTCCCGGAAATACTATTAATTTTAATGCTAAAAAGAGTAACAGAGAGAAAACTTCCCTGTGCTACTCCCTGTTGATTGCAGCAATCAGACAGGGTATATCCAGTTTTAACTTTGAAATTTCTATCGGATAAAAAACTATTAATAAATTCAGGTAAATGACCTCTAAGACCAAAGTCGTGTAAGTCTTTCATGATACCATGTTTCCACGTGGTATCATATGCTTTTTCAAGGTCAAAAAATACACTTACTTAATGTTCATTTTTAACAAAAGCATCACGGATAAAACTTTCCAGACGAACAAGATGGTCTGTCGTACTTCTCTGGTTTCTGAAACCACACTGAAAATTTGTTATTAAATTATTTAATTCTAAAAACCATACAAGTCGCGCATTTATCATTCTCTCGAGTGTTTTACAGATGCAGCTGGTTAAAGCAATTGGGCGGTAATTTGTAGGATTGGTGTGATCCTTACCGGGTTTTGGAACCGGAATAATAAGTGCTTCTTTCAATGAGGGAGGAACTTTACCAGTTGACCAGATGTTATTAAAGATTTGTAACAGAAGTTTCAAAGAAGAATTTGGTAAGTTCCGAAGTAATTGGTATTGGATGTCATCAGGGCCTGCAGCGGTATCATGTGATTTTTTTTAAAGAATCCTCAAGCTCAGTAAAAGAAAACGGTTTATTATATGATTCATCGTTGGGAGAATTAAAATTCAGTTTCAGTTTTTCTGATTCCCTTTTAATCTTTTGAAATTCTTTGGAGTAGTTTTTCGATAAGGTGTTTTTAGAAAAACATTCCGCCAATAAATTGGCAATATCTTTTTTTATTTGTAACTTTATCATTTTTTGAATTATTTAAATGAGTAACAGAGGAGTTGGATGTGTGTTTACCAGATATCTTTTTAATCATTTTCCATACCCTTTTCATCGGAGTTTTAGAATTCAATTTTGAAACATATTCACGCCAGGATTTTTTCTTGGCTTGCTTTATGGTTCTGCGAGCTTTTACCCTAGGTATTCTGATTTCATCACGATTTTCCTTAGTTGGTCTAATATTTAACTTTTTAACAGCTGATCTGCGCTTACGGATTGCTTTTTTGCATACGTCGTTAAACCATGGTCGATTTTTATTTGTAACTTTTGATTTAGGAATACAGATTTCTGCTCTAGAATGGAGTTTAGAGGAAAAGGAAACTATTGGGTCGTCAGTATTCAAAATATTTGTAGATCTCAAAACTTCATTACATTGGAGCTGAAACCTACCCCAATCTGCCTTTTTAAAATTCCAACGATGAGTTTGATCATCAAAGCTTGTGCCTATGTTTTTAAGAATAACTGGAAAGTGATCGCTTTCACACAAATCATCATGTACTCTCCAATCGTAGTCTAAAAGTAATGTTGGGTAACATATTGACAGATCAAGGGCTGAGTAATGACCTGTTGCTGGGTGTAAGTATTAGATTTGTTATTAAAAAGACAGATCAGTTTTGTTAATAAAATCTTCCAATATCTTGCCTTTGTTATTAAGATCTTTACACCCCCAAACCGTGCTGTGGGCGTTTAAGTCGCCTAAAAGAAGATATGGTTCTGGAAGTTGATTGGTAAGATCGTCTAATTCATCTTGACGTAAATTGTAATTGGGTGGTATATAAACGGAACAAACAGAACAACTCTGTGTAATGTCATACTTAGTGCAACAACTTGTAAATTAGATTTTAAAGGAATTTTGCTGTGTGGGATATTATTCATGACTAAAATTGAAGAGCCGCCAGCGGCCCTTTCACAATTATCAAAAGTAATATCATAGGATGAGTAGTTTTTAAAAGGAGACCTTATCATTTGATTTAAAAAATGTTTCTTGTAAGCAAACTACAGCTGGAGAGAAATTAGAGAGTAATAGTTGGATTTCATTTAAATTGGCTTTAAGTCCTCTACAGTTCCACTGTAATATAGAATTTTCCATGGTTTAAACGGAGAGAATGATAATCACTTCAACACTGTTCTACTTTGGTGCTTTAACTGGTGATCTCTGCTTTTGTTTCTGATTAACTGGGAGAGGTTGCCCGCTGTCCGAGCATTCCATCCCATCATCGTCATCCAAGGTCCCAAACTTGTTCGAAACCTTGACAGGATCATTTGATCCCTTTTTCAGTCGACCAGATGGTGGACCGGAATTAATTGAAGGCTTAACTCCTTTCTTCCAATCATATGGTTGTTGTTTACTAGAGGATTGAGTTGAAGTTCTAGTAGGCGGTTTTTGGTTTGATACGGGTAAGGGCTCTGAAAGAATAGCATCTGTCTGAGTTTGGGCATCTTTAAGAGTAACTGACTTAGTGCCTGGTTTGATTATAGATGAATATGTTTGGGTTGGTATTTGTTCGTATAATTTTCTTGCTTCAGGGTAAGTGAGTTTGTTAGTTTCTTTAATCCTCATAATTTCTTTTTCTTTTTTCCAAATTTCGCAAATATTTGAAGAAGCTGGATGATCTTTTCCGCAGTTGGCACATTTTATTGGTGTCTTACAAAGATCTTCATGATGGTTTTCAATTTCACCACATTTATAACAAATTGGGTCAACTTTTTTACATTCGTTTTCGTGGTGGCCAAATTTCTGACAGTGATAACATCGAGGGGGATTGGGAATGTATAATTCAACCTTAATGAGACTGTATAATACTTTCAAATTTTCGGCGGGTTTTGGGTATTGAATGTTAAAATGATGGTGTTGGTTTCAATTTGGGATCCGTTCCTTGTAATTTTTATTCTCTTTGCTGCGGTTCCTCCTCCGGATGATATTTTTTCAACAATATCTTTTTTTTTGAAACACCTGATAGACTTTTATTTTTGATAACGCCTTTTGAAAAGTTTAGAGATTTGTGTGCGGAAGTAGAGATGTCCATATCAAAGAGTTTTGTTAGTTTCAGTAGATGGTCGGCTTGAGCATTTCTATTAACTTCAACGAGCAAGGTTGTTTTTTTTAATGTTTTGACAGATTTTGGGTCACGATGGTGCCACGAAGAGCTTTTTTAATTACGAAAGGAGATAAACTAGTAATGTTTTCATTTTTTTCTTTTGATGCCGAAATTACAATAAATTTTGGGTAATGGTCAGGTACATGTGATTGATCTTCATCAGACTCCGTATCCGTTTCATTTCTTTTGAATTTTTTGAATTGGTTGGAAGCCATGAAATGAGAATTAAGATTCAGCACTCGTGCTCCCCACACTCCATGGAGTCCAACAAGGGGACGCTTATCCGGAGTGGGTTTCCTACTCCAAGCGCCAGGGTTACACAAGTGCTATACTCGAAAGGATAAAGAAACTTTTAATTCCTCTCGATTGGCCCATTAGCCACCGCCTTCTAGGTCAATGTAATAGATTTAAAGAAAAGAAAAAAGTCAAACCCGGTTAGTATCAAAGAAAAGATACGTAAGTTGAAAGACAAAGATTAGAAATAGTTTTAACCTAGGGCTCGGCGTGACCAGACGATTGATCGTATGGGGCCCATACGACCACCCGTCTATACTGAATACGAGGTGAATATTAGTTTATTCATTTAAGTCATTTATAAAATACAAATGCATTAAAAGATAACGATGCAAGCAATCAGTTTATGATAAGCTGAATTCGAATAACGCTGAAAGAAAAGAAAAAACACTAAAATAATGAATTTGATATATATGAAAAGAAATTAAAATCGATCTTTAAAGGTAATGATAGATGTGAGATGAATATAGGAATTTTATTATAGGAAGCTTGGATACACAATTTAAGTGGAACAATATGACGCACAGATGCTCTAAGAATTGACACATGCAGTACGCTGTTTCTATTGTTTCAACTTTTGATGTGAACCTTGGGCTACAGTTTACAGCTACTTCACTTGTTTAACCGTGTCTTGAAAACCAGTCCTTATTGCACTTTAATGATCTTTAACACTTTTAGCCGTTTCATTTTAATCGTTTCTTTTTTCAATATTTAGTTCACTAGCAGATCTCAAAAATCAGCAGACACAGAACCGAAAATATACCCCATCGGTAAAATAATTATATGGAAACGTCATATAAAAATTCAAATCCATTGAAACAAATTTATTGAAGCAATATATAATGTGATGTTAAAACTAGCAATACATTAAAAATGATTCTTATGCAAATTCATATAACACATTTCAAAATTTAAGTTCGAAACACAGTAGATATAGAAGATATAAGACTATAAAATCTCAAAGTACTGACCACTTGCAGATTTTTATCACGGGATTTTCAAATGTATAATGCGACCAATTGCACAGTCTCATGTAATGCCATACGGCACAATTAGTATAGATTTAGCTTCCAAGTATCTATAACATTCACCCATCAAGTACCAGAATTATACAGATAATTTAGAAGTAGAAGAAAATCTTTCTTTTCAGCAGTTTAAACTCATACATTAAAGAATTAAAACGAAAAGGAAGTTGTCAAGGAAGGCCAACACATGTATAAATTAGTAGAGCGCCTGGTTGTATTGACCCCCCCCCCCCCACACACACACTAAAAAATCATAAACGAATTTAATGCAAATGTATCTCTAGCTTTAATTAAGCTCTACAGTACTGATGATAATTCGTAATTACCATTATACAACCGTTTACAACATCTTTACCAGTAATTATTTTAATGTATCATTTACCCACCATTACCATACGCTTTTGTGTTTGTTATTCAAACGTTCATATTCCATGTGCATTCATTTATGTTCTGGGGTGTTTTGTGAAACGTATTTACAATAGAATTTACATAATATGACATATTTAATCATTCACTAAGTGTATATTTAATTTGTTTAATAAATATTCATAATTGTTATGGTAACATTGTCGTCGTAAATGAACATAAATGCATTTTTTTTCTGAATTTATCGTAGGTAAACACCAGAGGACATTTTGCCGTTATATGCAATGATATGATAGAGGGGATATGTCACAGAAAACTCCAGATACGATCATACAGGAGTTAGGCGGATGTGGACGTTACCAGATACGTTTGGTTGTCGTTACACACTTAATCAAGACTGCCATCGTCTTTTCATGGGCTTGCATACTGATATCTGTAAAAACTCCTGATTGGTGGTGTGAAGATTCACAGTCTACAGGAAATATGTCACTGGAAAATGACACAAATATTGCTTTCAAATCATGTACTGGAACTAATGGGCCGATATGTACAAAATTTTCTTTTGATGACAGTCTAAATACCATTGTTAGTGAGGTCAGTATATAAGTATAAATCTAAATTTGTTTGATTAAATATTACAAATAAAGATAATGGTATGACATAATAATCAAAACGAGAAGAAGTTTTTCCCGTTAACAGGTACACATTAACATATTTATACATATACATGTATACTAAATGTGCATGTACTTGTAACTTAAATAATCATAATATCATACTGATATGCCAAGATACCTTTAAATGTCTTTTATGATCATGTATATATGTACCGCTATAATAAAGTAAAATATTTGTATTAATCATTAATGTATTTTTGCATTTTTATATTGAATTAACATATCTTTGCTACAAACCTTAAAGCAGCTCGTTCACAGTAAATAGGTAGAAATAAATACAGTTTTTTTTGTACCCTCCCTCTTTTATGTTGGTGAAATTCTTTGTTTCCTGACAAATATACTCGGCAAGTGTATGTTACATTGGAAGAAAAAAATCGCTATTTTCGTCAACGCACTCCCTTCCGACTAAATATAGAATACGGAATTGCTGAAGCAGGTGCTTGCTGTTCCAAGTGTCACATTTCCAAATATGTTGTCTTCACCAGTCCCAGGTAGGGAACTCGTGAGTAAAATAAATATAATCCGCCTGTGACGTGAGCCCAAGTGCAAAGAGTGAATGTGATCAGTCATGTGACAGTATATGGATAAAGAAATTCTAAACATAGGTTTTATGAATATAAAGGTTTAATACTGCTCATATTGCCATTGTCTGATGAAGAAACCACCCATTTATGTTGCATTAGGTGACTGTTCGTCTGTAGAATGTTATTCTTCAGTGGTGATACACATGAATAGCTGAATTGAAATTCTTACGCAATGGATATCAGTGAATGAGCTGCTTTAAATACAAAAGATCATAATTATAACATTTCTTCCAATTTGTTTTGCAGTTCAATTTGGTTTGTAACCGAGCCTTCATACCAAGTACAATGATGTCCATACAGCTGTTTGGATCGCTGATTGGAAACCCACTCTCAGGTCATTTGGCTGATCGTTTTGGTCGTAAAATGCCTTATTTTACGTCACTGATCATGCTACTTTCTACCAACTTGGTCATCTATTTTTCCAAAAGCTGGATGGTTTTTACTGTATGCAAGTTTTTCATTGGACTTTCAAATAGTTTGTTTTTAACCGTCCAGTACAACCTGTTGGCGGAATTTTCCTTGACTAAATGGCGAAATTGGATTGTTGGATTTCCATCATGGCCTATAGAGACTTGCTTATTTGCTTTCATCGCTTGGTTTTTGGACGATTGGAGAGATCTGCACCTGGTTACTGCTGTTTGTTGTGGGTCATGCCTGTTTGCCTGGTGGTTAGTAACGTTATACATGATAGCATGATAAATCTTGCAAACAAATGTTTGTGAATTTCTTATCTCACTATGAAAGATTTTATGTAACGGTCATTCAACTTGGAATTCATCCAAGTTACTGTGTGTTTTCATCAAACCACATGTATAACCATGTTTTTTTTAGCTTAATTAAGTGTCGCCACTTCTGCATTGCCTTTTATCGTCTACATTCAAGTAAATAAGTTCTAGTTAGCCAAACTTGAACCAACATTTTCTGTTGTTACGTAGGATTATTCCTGAGAGTTTCCGTTGGTACCTCGCCCATGAACGAACTAAAATGGCCGAAAGGGTTCTGGAAAAAGTCGCTAAAGTGAACAAGCATCCAATACCCGACCTTAGTAATCTTCTTTCTGAGGAAGATGTAAAGAAACCTGACCGAAAATATACATGTGTACACCTGTTTACATCTCGCTACTTCGTGCTGGTGACCGTCTTGTCTGCAATAAACTGGTAATTATAACATTACAAAGGTACAAATAATTACGTCGAATACAAACATGCCTTTGTTAAGGTTATTGAAACTAAGCGAGTTCTCTTCAAACCTACAAACTTGTTATGCACCTGTTTGTCTTACACATTTTCTGAAATATACATTATCAGATTTCCGCTGGAAATTATTAATGAAGAGTCAATGACCCATTGCCATCAAAGTAATGGTTTATTTGTCAAAGGGGTCGCACTGGTCATTATTCTTCTGTATTTTTCACTGATTATTATTCAATGAATGTCTATTTTAATGGCCCAAAATCTAAGTCGACTCCGTGTACTTCTATATTATTATCATGTTATTACTTTGAATAGTATTATGTAGCAAAATTAAAATCGGTCGCTCATTTTCTCCAGGTTTGGCCTAGGATTTTGTGGTTCCGTAATAAACTTTGGTATTCAGGCCCTATCAGGAAATATCTACCTGAATATTTTCTTGTTCAATATCGCAACAGTGCCAGCGAAAGCAGTCGGAGTTATACTTGTTAATCGGTTTGTAAATGAGACCTTGTGGCAAACATAAAGAAAGTACAAGATATTTTACTTAAATTCGAATAATAATAATAATAATAATAATTCCTGTAAATTTATGTAAAACTTCTAACAAGTTAACTTATTCTGTTACGTCGTTTCTATCTCTGGCTGTAATTTTATTCTCTTCTCTTTCAAAGAGAACTGATCTTTCTTTCTTTTGTATTGTTTTCTTATATTAATTCATGAATATTAATTTTTGGTCTTTATAAATATGCTTATTTCAAAATATGTCTCTGCAGAGTCGGAAGAAGGTACACCTCTCTTATTGCATTCGCAGTGACAGCTGCCGGTGGTTTAATTGCGGGTATCTTCACATATACAGGTATTTTAAATGTTTGCTATTCTTTTTTTTAATAAGAACCTGGCAGGAAAATACAGTTTACAGGTAATTGTTTTTGTAAGCATAAATAATTTAAATGCATTAGGAACACTGACTAATTTATGTATCTTTTATAAGATTTATTACCAAAGTTATCATTGTGGAGAAGATATTTTCTTTTATAGTCACTCACTTAAAGTTGTTTTTTCTTCAGGACCTAAAGGCATCTTTAATTTAAATCATCATCAAAACATGCTTGCTGTGGCTTTTGTTTTAATATATTTTGAATTATTTTAATGCAAAGTGATTATGACTTAATAAAAATATATTAATGGGTGCGGTGATTGTTGACTATGTTTAAACAATCGTTATATCTTTGAGATTTTGGTACGATAAAAAATCGCTTTAGCATCATACTGTAATATTTTATTTAGGTAATTAGAATATATCACAAAAATGATATAATATTAATGTGAAAATATAAACCCTTTGTCTTTTTGCAAGAATTCAGTAAAAGTATTGGAAGTGAAAACTGAAAATACATTTGTAGTACATGTATACATGTTGTATTATTCCTTAAACATAGATGTTTCCTACCGAGACACCATCATCAATCTGTCAGCGATCGTAGCCCTTATGGGAAATGAAATGTCTTGGGGAAGTGTACAAACATGGACTGTTGAACTCTACCCGACAGTCATCAGGTAATGATTTCTGAATTTTGGCCCCCTTCACACCGGACCACAACCGCGCTACGCTCGATACAGAACGTATCTCAGTCGCGGTAAAATGGGAAAACCTCCCCGTGAAGGGAATTACGACGCGACTACGCTCTAAATATTTTTAAAAACAGATTTTTCTCGCTGTTTTCCGCATGCTCGCTACGCGCGTGGAAAGCTTGCACCAAGCTCTACTTGTAGGAAGTACGTTCCTGCGACGATTCTGCCACGTAAGCCCACGATCACACTCCTGGAGCGACCGCGCCAAGTTACAGCCATGATCTAGACAATGGCGCCACGATCGAAGGACGCTCATCCAACGTCTGTACTACGTGCGTGAACAGTCCTGCTTTATATTGCTCTACGACCAAGCCACGCTGATACACGCTGGACACACGACTGCGATACGCTGCCACCGCTGCTATCACATTCCACCTACAATCACGATACGCTATCACTATGATTATTAACCATCACGACCTCGCTACGTAGCATGTATAAAACTCACTACGCCCTACCACTACCTATCACGCCCATTGCGGACTTAGCTACGTTCTCGATACGCTCTCGAAGTCTTCGCCTCTACTTTTTGACGACCCTCCACGTTTTTGCTGAATTTTCAGATCTTATCGTGGTCGTGGCCAGGTGTGAAAGGGGTTTAATATTTTGCTTCAAAGAATCTTTTATAAGCTGTCTCTAGGCTGTGACATATAATGTCAACTTCCTATGTTGCTAATCGGTTTTATAAGTTTTCTTAATAAGTTTAAATTTAGAATTATTGTTCAAATTTTGTATTGTTCCAACCGAAAAACTCAATTTCTTAAGCAGTAAGCAAACCCGTTTGTCTTTCATACGTTATCCTTCTTAAGCAGTTAACAAACCCTTTTGTCATCCACACGTTATCCTTAATTATACAATGTACTTACAGTAAATTGTCTGATATTAGAATATCTTAATTACACTCTTATTTGAATGTCCAAAACGAAAAGAACGAAATGAATACATAGTGTTAAGGTAAAATATATATTTTTCAGAAACATTGGATTCGGGTCGCTAAGCATATTAGGTGGAGTCGGAGGAATGCTAGGGCCCCAGATGGTGTATTTGGTATCCTATCTTTACACCAGATATATACTGAGAATGAATGCACATATTCTGTTTTTGTTTAAAAAAAATTGCTTTGTAAGTTATGAAAAAGTAGCTGCCACAGTCGCTTGGTTTGATCATTTTTGTCGAAGATGAAATCCATGAGCTGGACACAATTATTTTTTAGTATTTAATTTTTTGTTATTATGCATATTTTAACAGTCATTATAAAAGAAATCTTTAGCAATGTCATGTATTTAAATATTTCCAAAAAGAAGACAATTTTTTGGTTATCAAGTCGGACTTTTTTTATTTTTTTTGGCTGTTATTTTTTTTTTTAAATAATTAGGCGCATACACGTGTCTATAGCTGGCCTGGGATTGTACATTGGTTTTTTCAAGAGGGAATCTTAATTACATGATTTTTTTGTTATTTATTTTCTAAGTAAATCCTTATGAAAACCAACACTTTGTTAACTTGCCGTTCTTATAGTATAAATACTTTCTTTGAATAGATTCTTACATGGTATAATATATTCGTCGAAACCGAGAATACATTACAAATAAAATTATATTCAAGATTTATTCTTTAAGCTGATACACATATTCATTTATATGTACAATATTATGACTTTTGATATATCGAATTACCATTGCCATGCTATATTAAACAAAGCTCGAAGTACATGCGGTGTTAATTGTAACTCTAGATATAAACAGAACAGAAGTTTAATCATATAAAAAATTTTATTTGAATTGTATTTCTGCCTGTTTCATTATTACGACAATATCATAAAGATGAGAAAATGTAGATGTTTAGACGTATTGCTGTGACATCCTTGTCAATCAAGCCGTATTTATTTGCCAATGGTAATGTCATAATATGGCGCCATTATTTTTAATTTTGATTGAATAGAAACAACATAAAGGTTGTAGTTAAGACTTGAATAGATTTTCACTACCAATAACTATATGTTCGTATATTTATGTAAGCTACGCAATATAATCATTTCGTCCATTATTGTTCTAGGACGCAGTGGTACCTGGAATCAAGTTTTTCACGGCCGGAGCAGTTGCAATTGTTTGCATGATCGGTTTGATGTTCTTACCGGAAACCAGGAATGTCGATCTTACAGATAAACTTGAAGACAAGATACCCAAACACGGGAGACGCACGGTAGTGCAAGTGTGAAAACATTGATCAATGTATATCAAAATATCTAATTTGGCATGTTAAAATTGTTCATATAGAAATTGTTCATGTAAATAAAAACGTTTTAAACATTCATTAATGCGAAAATAAAATAACTATACATGATGACAGTTTATACAATGTATATATATCAGTAAAATAATTAAAAGTCTTGTAACCTATTGAATTAATGAATTCTTAACAAGGTACACAACACTGTACTTAAATTGTTGATATTATGCATACTTACATTTCCACCACAAGAATTTTCATGAAATGATATAATACTGACCAAAAAATTCCTATCGTGTCGAGGATACCAGCACCATTCATGCCGACGGCTATGGTCCTCATTACATTGGAAATTTACTAGTAAAATCAGTAGAGTACTAGAGTTCCAAATATTAAGTCAGTACATATTTTATGTAAAACGAATTGCATAAAATGGACATTAAGAATTTTTTTTCAGTGCATAAACATGCAAACAATATAAATGGATTTATTGGTACATATATTCATTAACCGATATTTTTTTAAAAATAATATAAGAATGTGTTTTCAATTCTCAAACCCTGATACCGGTGTATCACAATTAAACCACGGTTTACACCTAGGGCGTGAAGGATTAATTACGCTAGAAATCTCAGCTGGCAAATACTTCAATATCTTATATTTTTGGTGATTTCTTGATATTCTCAAAATACCCTACACATGTTACATTTGAAAAATTTGTTTGCATAGTGGCCTATATCCTTTTGAATTGTTGAAAAATATACATGGATACAACAGAGTATCTATCATTATATACAAATAAAATAATGAAATATTAAGTTAGGAATTATTTATGTCTCCTACCGAATGAAAATGAGAGAATGCAAGTTTTATTTTCATTTAATTCGCTTAGTTCAAAATGCAAGACATTAAACTTCAAATGCGAAATTACGAAAAATTATATATGTTTACAGTATTTCTATCCAATAAATGAATATTATATTGTCTAAAATTAAAACAATTATCATGAATTACTGGGTGCATTTTTTTCTATCACAAAAGTTTGGTCCGTCTTGTGATTCACGCTCAAGTGCTCAAACTTGCCATCACCTGAAGTTGGTTTAGCTTGTATTATATATAAACACCCTGAATTGTTAGGAAATACAAAAATGGTGTGAACAAAATAGTATCTACAGAGAACGAGTCCATATTTTATAACACTGGACTTGCAATTAAATACTGCTTTAGATCTGAAGGGTTAACATGCTTTAGGTTTTCTGTTGTTAATGCTAATTGTTGTAATTATTAGTGAGATAAAACGGAAGTTTTTTTAAATAGTTTAACGCCCCAATGACCGCATTTCAGACATTCTTTAGACAAATATATTGCCGTCTCACTGAAGTATCACTTTTTATGCTAAGCGCCAAGTAAGGTAGCTACATCTGTTTTCACGAATTTGGTATGTAGCAGTCGTAGGTCGAATCCATGCCCTCTTAAATGTAAAGCTAGTCAAATATGATATTACACAATGTGATGTAATTATAATGTATGTGTGTGTAACTGCATTGAAATTATGAGGCAATAACATGTACATACAGGAAGTACGAATGAATAAATATTATGAATGATTTTATTTGTAAAACAGAGAGAGACATCATAGTAATTCATAATGTATAAAAATATACACTTTCAAATTCATACAGTTAGATTAATAAATATAAAATATACACATTGTAGTTTAATCTGAGAAACATCAGTTTTAGTTTTGAGAGTTAGGTACTATGCCACAGATTGATCATATATCTCAATGACACTGTCTCCCCTTTGCAACTTATGTATTTTTTTACCTTTACGCATGGGTAGAACATATTGACCACAATGAGTAGATAAGAATCATAGGCCTTGAATCACTAAAAGAACCAGATTCATATAATCGGTTCAACATTTCATCAGACATGGGCTGAGCAGTTTAAGTTTTGTTCCCACAGCCATATTTTACGGATTTCTGTTTGGCTTTAAACACCTGTCTTACTTGAGCAAACCCATTACCAGTAATCACTGGCAATTCTTTTTGTGTATTTTTCAATTGCCTGTCGATAAAACTGAAAAAGCCTCTTTATTGTGTAGGCTTATATTCACTGCAATTCATTGGGTGACACTGAGCAAAAACTGAAAGAAGGAATGATTAAAGATGGCAGCAGGGATATTTTTAATATTTCTAGGTTCAGATATGCGGAAAAGAGATTTTCTTTAATATTTTCTAAACACTCTCTGTTTTCCTTTTGTATTGTTATTTACATTTTCATTCAGGAAATGTTCACCTATATCTCTTTTATTAGTGCTTCATTTGCTGTTGTTGATTCTGTTGTTGCATCATTCCATAACCATTTCAAGTTCAGTAAATTTATAAATATTTACATGAATATTCAAAAAGTAAAATGTTCATTTAAATTGGACTTCCAGTATGTTTATTTTGTTTTGATTGTTAAAGCTTTTATTATAAACATAACCTTGATATTCATTGTTATCCATCTCCTTCATTGCTCTTTCGACAGTAACCAGACGATAAGTTTTGTTTACATTT
>CM037789.1:56619414-56669414 GCA_021229015.1 Solen grandis | reverse complement strand
TTTCCACCATGTACCATTTGCGATAGTCTACAATATGACAATGTCATTTTAGCATTTCTTTTCAGTTTGTACACTATGTAACACCTTTGTCTTTTATGAAGCGAATGTAACATATTTTTTTCAAATTTTAAAGAATAAATATTTAACACAAAATGCAGTTTAGTGTTATTTTGAAAACATAAAGATACGGGGGCTGTTCAATTAATCTTTTCATCGGGGTTCAACCGGACGCATTATTAATCGCATTCAAATTACGTTTACTTCAACTCTTCGAAGTATTCTCCCTTGAAGGAAACACATTTGTCTAGTCTAGTCTAGTCTCCAAACCCATTCCATAATTCAGAGAAGTATGCCTTTTTAGGCACACCCTGGAGAAACTCGTAAATTGCAATACCAAGTTCACTTCGGGCTTCATAATGACGACCAGAAAGGGTCATCTTTCAAGTTAGTTTTACCACCTTTAAATTTTTTATGCCACCTGAAAACTGACCCTTTAGAGACCGGAGATGTTCCATGTATCTGACACAGTTCACTATATGTCTGTGAAACTGAACTATTCCGACCAGCGCGCCCTTTATTTTTGGCCTTAATTTCAAAACTTGTTTCCCTCTTGTCATTTTGCATTTAGCAGTTGACTAAACCTATTTGAGCTTTCACAAACTTTTGAAAGAATGAAATAAAATAAATTAATGAAATGAATAAAAAGGAATTTCATACATATTATAGAAAATCATCCCCTGTGAAATCAAAGCAGTTTGCACGTGTTCCATGCGGTGTGTTTGACCATAAGAGACACGATTAAATGAACGGCCCTCGTATGTTTTTATAGATATGGTATTCTATGTTACTAGAAAATACACCAAAGTCGTTCTGTATATTTGGTAAACTTATATCATAGTTAAGTTGTTAGGAAGATTGTTACCGAGGTTTGCTAAAAATAAACGATCACTGATCTTAAGCACTTGCCTCAAATTGTTCAGCATAAAATTCCTGGCCCAAACTTCCACCGAGAATAACCTCTGAAAGTCTAT
The DNA here is from genome assembly GCA_021229015.1 of Solen grandis. NCBI lineage: Eukaryota > Metazoa > Mollusca > Bivalvia > Adapedonta > Solenidae > Solen > Solen grandis. The sequence goes on along the minus strand of CM037789.1, from coordinate 56,668,383 downwards.
CAACTTGGATTGCCCTGTCTGGCAACTTCGATTTATGAGCATCAAGTCCAGAGTAAGAAGGGTGTGGATAATTGCTTGTCTGACCTTTATTTTAACAAAATGAATGTATATCCTACAGTTTCTATATTTTCTTTATTTGAAAAAAGACAAATATTCCTTTGTAGGTTTATTATTATTCTTATACATTGCCATTTATATCAAAGTATGTATGTGACTGTAATAGTATGAAGTAATATATATGAGCAAAAGAAAAAAGAAAAAAAAAAAGAAAATAAACGAAATGTAATAAAGCAACCGACCTGTTTCTGAGATTACATTTACTTCCGAATACACCATGTCCGGGCAATTATATCCACGAGTGTTCTCTAGGTGAGTGTTAATTTCCGTAGCCCTAGTTCCCCTTAAGGTTAAAACACATTTGTCTTTAATATATTAAATATAGAAATATACAAATATACATTATTATATATATCTAAGACTAAAAACGGTAATATATTAATATTTTAATATCAATAAGCTACAACTATAACTACTAATGCAAGATGCTCCTACGTCTCAAGATGCTGTATGTGATAATGATAAAGATGATGATGAAGAGTATGATGATGATGATGATGTTTATAAGTAGTGACAGTAGTCTTTGGAAAAAAAATCAGTTTATGTGCAGTGCATGTCAGAGAATACAATAGGTCTAACCTGATCTTGTAAATGAAAACTGACACAATAACAGCTAGGAAAATTAGGCCACCGATTGTTGCGCCACCAATGACAGCCGCCGTCGGGATAGACCACTTATTTACAGGGACTGAAATTATAGAAACTATTATGTATAATTCGATTACTTGGGAATAAACATTTTATAATATTTAGATGAATGTATACTGCACTTATGTAAATCCAACTATAACTTACAAACATGGAAAATTATGTTTACAACAATTGAAATCTGTTTTCTTCTATTTCTTCTCGATTATGTCATTAATACTTTACATGTGAGAACAATACAACATATGTTTGCAATTAATTAACTTACCACAGACAGGTGTTGTACCATTCCAGGAGCCAGTGACATCACAGTATTGATACTCGGAACCATTATTATGTAGAAAATTGTCGTTGCATTCCCACCGAATAATACTTCCGGTCGTCAGAGTGTCGGACATATCAGATGTATTTAGCATTTGAAATTTCGCATTTGCAATTTTATCTGGATAAGCACACGTTATTATTTTACAAACCGCTACTGGGTGGTCCCATTTCGCACTCCCAGATAAAAGAATGCATTTTAGTTCTTCCTCTCCTTCGACTTCAAAACCAGTTGAACACGCCAAATATATAGTTTTACTAACACCAATTAAATGGCCTGCTGTTACTTCAAGGTTACTGTGTGTATGGAAAGAGCCGTGTTTGACGCTGGGTACCATGCACTCTGAAGAATAAACGTTTAACTGGTGAAAAAATTCATTGAATTTCAGAAAATGGCTTTAGTGCCAATTATCCGTTGCTCTGTTAGTTCTGGTAAGTTCTTTATATATATATATATATATATATATATATATATATATATATATATATTGGGGGGGGGGGGGTTATCGTCCACCGACAGTATTTCAGTCATTGGATACGATGTCTACTTGAGGCAGATATAGTGCTGCGGCATGATACCAAACTCAGTCACATTATCCTGACACCGGGCAAAAAAGTCCTGCAACTGCTCTTATATGTTGAGCACCAAGCAAGGGAGCTATAAAAGTACCATTTTTTTCGACTTTTTATGTCCCGGTCAGGGATCGAACCCACGACCTCCCGCTCCCGAGGCGGACGCTCTAAACACTCGGCCATCTGGGGCGATCTAATTTCTTTAAATCATTGGAACTGTGGCCGGAATTGTATAACTTTGTTCTGATTACTTGATTATCAAATATCTAGAAATATATGACAATCAGAATGCTGTGGTAACTTTAAATTTCTTCCCCATTGCATATGTTATATATGTATTTATTTGACTTATATAGATGCATCACATGTCAGATTTTTTTTTTAAATTACAACAATCAAAACCAACAACAAGGAATAAACAGTTTCCTTTAAAATACGTATCAGGACTCATTTTTTTTATATAAAATTCAAATAATTGGAACATATCAATACCAGGGACACAGCGTGGGAATCTTTCAGTTAAAGATCCATTCCACAGACAATGTGAAGTATTTGCTCCCTGGAGGCGGTATCCTTGACTGCAGGAGAAACTCAGAGTAGTACCACGACTGTATGTATGTTCAGATAGACTTCCCGACAATAGTTGTGTTTGGCCGTTTAGCAGGTTTTGTATTTCACAAGGATACCGTTCATCTGTAAATATTAAATTATTTACTTTGAAATTAATGAAATAATTTAGGTAAAGGATGTATAATTATACAATATAATACATGTAGATACAAATTTTGGCTATCAACATCGTAGGTTGACAAAATAGTAACATGAGTTTGTATTTGAGGTGAGGGGGTACATAAAACTGGATTAACAATCACAAAGTGCTGATTACATGTACAATATTGATCGAACTCTAAGTCTTGTTTGTATATCATGGATCTTATGCATTGCGTCTGCGTGCAATCTTACATATAGCATTGGTTAAGAAATTTAGAATATTTGTCAATGTGTTAAGTTATATTTAAAAACCGCTGTAACCCACAATTATTTGTTTGTATTGCTTACATACTTGTTCAAATTTAATTGAGATAAATACATACCACCAAATATCTGTACTTCACATAAGGTCAAAATTGTTTGTCTATTGTCGTTTCGTGGAACAAGGATTGTGACTTCTCCGTACTTCTCTGTCGTGTTCAGAGGGATGGAAATGATATCATTTTTGAACTGATTTTTATGACGGTCGTCATATAGGAGGTTCCCTGGGTCCCTTGAATTGCCGTATATTTTGAAGTTTTTCAGTCTATGTTTAACTGAAAAAAATGATGGACATTTTTTTTTATTCACATTCTTGCTATCTTTTCGCGTGTAAGAAGAAAAAATTATTTCACATTTTCTGACATCTTTGATCAGGTCTAAAGCTACGGAATGTATAAAAGCAAAATTTACTTTATTGTAAGTGATAATGACACAAAGAAATTGTCGGTCGTTTAAGTGATTTTGAATCTTCCGACATTAAAGATTCGTTAAGAGTTTTCGGTATAAGTGATGATAAAGACGCAACTCAAGAGAGAAAAATATAATTTTGTTGCTAGTTTGTATAGCGTTGCCTTTCCAATTATATTCTTATCTAAAAGATGGTACTGTTGATATACGTAGAATTGGTACTTTTAATGAGACAAATCCTCGTATGATGACAGTAAGAATGAAAATTAAAATAAAAATGCTGTGCTGTATAGACGTCAGGTAGGGTGTTTGTAAGAGCAGATAGGTAGACGATATTGAAACTTTGACCGTTGATCCGCACATTGATCAACGCGTGGCAACCCTGAACCTCATTAAACAAATAGCAATCCCACAGGTATTAATGGGCTATAGGGCTGCGGTCTAGCCCATCAGGTTTAATGCCTAAAATTTCATTTGTTTTGCGGAATCTGAATGGTCTACTGTCTAAATTGCAACAAACTAGTTTTTTGAATTATACGACAATTTTGATATTATTACTTTTAATTAAGACATGGGTTGCAGATGATATTGTTTGCGTTAGTTCTAGCTACTTGTTATACATGTATCTGGTATAATTGTCAAGCCAAGTTTAGTTAAAATAAGGGCAGGAACATTGGGACGTTGTATCATTTTTTATCTCTGTTCCGTGCGCTGGACAGAGGCACTGGTATTGCTGCGCTTGATGTAACAACCGAGAGTCAGGGTGTAGATGATAACAGCCAGTTTGATAATTGTACATTTAATTTTGATATAACAGATGATGATATTTTACATGGTGTAAATGATTTGGAACTTGATAAGGCTACATCTGGCAATTTAATAAGTAAACGTCTAAAATATAATATCACATATATTATTGTATTATAGGATTTTAACTTTGGGATACTTCCTTCTGCAATTAGCAACGTCTTATTCCTTTGCATAAGAAAGGCGCACTGGATAATCCTGATAATTACAAGATATATTTCTGGTCAATGTTTTAAGTAAAGTTTATGTGAACATATTAAACGTTTAATTTATATTTTTTAAATGAAAAATTTAAAATGGTTATTAATTATAACCTTTTAAAAAAATATCTAGGAAAATAAGGTGTATGTAGCATTTGTTGATTTCAAAAACGACTTTGATTACGTTGATAGATTATTTCAGATTTTAAGTAAGTGTGGGGTTGAAAGTAAACATGTTAACTCTATAACTCTCTCTCTCTCTCTTTCTCTCTCTCTATATATATATATATATATATATATATATATATATATTCATTGGTTAGAACACGCGTAAGAAATGGTGTTTATATGTGTGTGTCCATCAGCTTACAACAATTATAACGATTTTATTTTTATACCTCGATCGATGACGGGACGTATTATCGATTCACCTGCGGGCGGGCGGCATCCAGTGATGTTGTTCGCTTTCTAACTCAAACAAACGTGATCCGATCTTTACTAAACTTGGTCACAATGTATAATGTACATACTCTTGGTTCTTTTCGATAACCAGCAAAATTGTCTGAGACACTCCGGAGTTCTGGCCCTTGAAGTGATGAAAAATGGTTTAATTTACAGTGTCCGCTCTCTAACACAAACACATGTGAACCGATCTTAGCCAAACTTGATAACAATGTATGGGATCCTTTTGATAACCATCGAGATTGGCCCAGCCAGATTGTCCCAGCCACTCCGGAGTTCTGGCCCTTGAATTGATGAAAAATTGTTAAATAAACAGTGTCCTCTCTCTAACTCAAACGTAAACCGATATTTACCAAACTTGGTGAAGATGTATATGGGCACAATATCTCTGCAAAGTTTAATAACTGGCTAGGTTTTCCCAGACACTTCGGAGTTTTGGCCCTTGAATTGATGAAAAGTTGCTAAATTAACAATATCTGCTCTCTAAAGCTAACAAGTATGAACCGTTCTTTACAACAAGTTAAATAACTAGCCAGAATGATCAAGACTCCCCGGAATTATTGCAACTTTAATTGATGAAAAATTAATCAATGAACATTGCCCGCTCTTCTTCTCTTACAAACACTAACGATCTTGTCCAATCATGGTCATAATGTGAATTGGCAATATATCTCAACCAGGTTTGATAATTAGCTAAAATTAATAGTGCTTGATCTCTAACACTAACAAAGGTGAACCGATCTTTACCAAACTTTGTCACAATGTGTATTGGCACAGTATCTAAATTGAGTTTGAAAATTAGAATATCCCGGACACTCAAGAGTTATTACATATGATTTGATAAAATGGAAGAACGGGAGTATTTTGCGATAACCAGCGATTTTGTTTTTATTTATTAATGAATTATATGAATTTATGGAAATAATATTGCAAAATTTATACAGTTGACTCACGATGTAGTTTTTTTTTGTTGCTAGTTTTTTTGTTTTTTTTTTTTGTTTTTTTTTTGTTACGACCTTGCGCTTATTTCTGATAGATAAATGGTTTACAGCGGCAGCTGACGTTGTTGCAATCTTGTGAAACCTAGAATTTAAATGTAAACGTAAATGAGTCTACATTTTTTGTATTAATCATGGCGCTCGTTTGGCTGAAATGACATTATAATAGATAGAATTTAGAAAATGTGAACGTCTTTCACATGTTTATTTTTTACATGTTCATCGTCTATGGGTAAAATGGCCGAAAGTATGGCTTCAAAAGCTAAAAGAGTTCTTGAATCATTGTTATCGACACTCTATGATTATATACCAATGTCAAAATATTGCTGGGGGCCTCCGTGGCCGAGAGGGTAAAGTCGCTGACATTAACACTCACTCAGCCCCTCACCGCGTGGGTTCAAAACCCGGCAGGGTCATTCAGATTTTCATGTGAGGAAGCCTTCCAGCTGGCTTGCGGTAGGTCGGTGGTTCTACCCGGATGCCTCCGTGCTTCGGGGTCTTCCTCCACCTGTAATTAGCTGGACCTCGCTATATGAGTGAAATACTGTCGAAGCGACGGTAAACTCAAATAGTCAAGTCAAGTCAAAATATTGCTGTTTTAAAATTATTGTGACAAAGGTATGACCCATATTATATTATATAATATTTGGGGTTTACTATATTTTAATTATCGTCGAGACAGTAATATGCATGTAAATGTATGCACCTTTACACGCTTAAAATGCAGCAGTTATCAAATATTGGGTAGTATATTACAGATGCCAGAGCACCGTTATGTTAAAAGTTAATAGATGGTGGTTGTTTGTTTGTCTGTTTGTTGGAATTAACGTCCCATCGACAATGCATGATGGTGTTTTAAAATGATTTTGGCATAAATAACTATAATAAAAATATGACAGGTTACATATAAAATGCGCAAGTACCGTAAAAAGGCCAAGGTCGCATGTGCATATTATATGTTCTCTTTATCCGCTTTAAGCTTTATCATACCATTTCGAAAATTTCGAATTATCTGAAGTAATCAGCTTACCATTTCATACCTTTTTTTGCTCAGAGCATAATTCATTAAGCATATGAAATTTTATTGTTAGATACATATCAATGAGGAGAAGGGCAGAATTGAAACTCTTCGTATTATATATTTAGTTATTGTATATCGTTATTTATTTTACTTAACTTTTACCAGAAAGCTTCCATTCACCAAAATAACCATAAACAAACGTTTGGGAGAGCATCACTGTTCTGTTGGTTGAAATATTGGGAAATGGTTTAACACCCTTTGATGTGAAAATTTAGACAGCAAATTTGCGTTTAAAATATAATTTTAAGTAAACTTTTCTGGAAAACTGATATTTGTTGGACATCAGGTATCAAATCGAATTCCCACGCAGGTATTTTCGTACAAATTTAACCAAAAGTCACATGGATATAGGTCTAGATTATATGGTACATATATTTAGATGCTGAAAGACATTGACATTCTTCTCTTCATCATGTGTCTTTAACAAATACCGAACGAATAAAACCATCAGAAATCTATACACTTGTCTTATTCCAAAGTTAAACATGGATACAAACGTGGAAATAATGAATGGAACAGTTGCCACTACTTTTCAGTTGATCCTCGTTAAAATTGGGTTTGTTAAATGAATAGATCGAGTACCAATAATGTACCAATAAAATAAAAAAAATCTTAGTTTCAAAACTTGTATAAATTTTACCATTTTACGATTATTCACGGAGATCAGAAACCTGTTGGTCCTGAGTTTGACGAAAGAAAGCAAATGTAAACCATTCTTTCTAAATTCAGAGATAACAATTCGTTGGGATATCACATATACTACAAACGTGTCCAAATTACGTAATTGCTTTACAAACTTCATTACGAAAATTTGATACAAAACAATGATAGCCTCACGTTTTGAAATACTGAAAGCTTGATTTAATATAATGATTTTCTAACTTTTATTGTCAAAGAAATAGTAGTCAGATATGCTTTCCCTCCTGTATAGCAATATTAAATTAAAGGTTATAACAATAAATGGGGTGATTTACGTATGTTTCTGTTGTAAATTCGAATGCCATAAATATAAAAACTGGTCCCCAGATAAACCGTCCAGGAGGCGTCTCTTCGAGACTGTTCAGTTGTGTGAGAGCAGCTACCGTGAATGAAGGCATTTGTAGAATCATCGTCCACGGCGAGGCTTGCCTTTAAATACATTTTGTATTTGTCATATGTTCCGGGACTTTGGCTTGTACTTTTACCTTTTGCTATATTTGGACCTAAAAATAAAGCATATATTTAAAAACAACAAATCATTTAACGAAATAATTTATGATACTACGGCTAAAGCCTGAAATAGAATCAGTAAGGAACACAGACGATGCGAACATGATATTCTTAGTACATTTTTCCACAAATTAGGTATCAGGTATCAGTAAAATAGCCTGTCTTTACAATGGTTTATGCAAATACGAGTACCTTCAAATACGAGTACCTTCAAATACGAGTACCTTCAAATACGAGTACCTTCAAATACGAGTACCTTCAAAATGCCACGAGGATAATGCGCTTTCCATACACAGAATCAAAACGCCGACTTTCAAAACCAAGGTAGTCTTCATGTTTCTGCAGTAGCGTCGATATTACACATCTAAAATTTATCAAATGTATTTGAAGAATTGGCATTATGCCTTTGTCATTAACAAATAAAGAACATTTTATATGAATAATTACATGTAGTTTTAATATACAATATAAAAGTACCCATAATCTTAAAATTCATAAATAAATTATGTATGATGAAGTGTGTCTAGCTAAAACAGTTATTCTTCTACGTTCAAAAGAGTTATAGAATATATCGGAATTTACCCTAAGGTCATAGCAGACTTGTTCTGACTATTTAATATATATTGAGTTAAATAGATTTTAGTTTTTCATACTTAAGAGTTTTGGGCGAGCTTGACGAAATGACATGATGATATTATACTCTGTTTCAATCATGATTACACAAAACCATAAATCATATTAATTAAATTTGTTTATTTTCAGATCTAATTTGCAATTTTCTTCTTTGACTCTGAGAAATTCTGAAAATAAAAATTGGTTATGTTTGACATGTTTACATACATCCGTTTTAGATAAATGCTAAACGAAATGTCACATTCCATCTTAATAAACAAAAATGTATTTTGTGAAGTTAAAATATAATTACAATGGTATGTTTCCATTGATATGAAGATGTACGTGTGTTTTAGATATGAATAATGAGTTACTAACATTAACCATTTTTAGTGATATGAGATGAATACATAGATGGAAAAATAGCTACATGTAGCAGGATGAGACGTTATTTTGCTACATGTAAACGTAAATTATTTCAGTCTAATCAACGTATCATCCTGTATTTGACCACCCACATAATAAATAAATTAAATATATGTTTGTTTATTGGATTTACCGTCTCGCCTACAGTATTTAAGTTATTTGGAAACTAGGTCTACTTGAGACAAATCAGGTGCAGCCACACTGTAGTATCACGCCGTAGACTTGTGACATGAAACCACACCGAGTCACATTATCCTGGGCCAACCAGTCCTGGAACTACCCTTTAAATATATTATGCTGAGCACAAGCATGGTATCTATACCATTACCATTATCTACGACATTCGTATGTTGCGGGCGGGTATCAAACCAACAACCTTCCGATTCCGGACACTGGCGGCTCTTACCACTCTGCAACCGGACCGATAAAATAAAACATATATGATTATATCAGGTGTAAACAAATAATTGAATCGGTGACCTTAATTTAGTTCAGATGCAATAAAAACGAAATTCAAACTAGAGTGGGCCCAGACAGAATTTCAACTATTAGGAATGAGATTCCATATTGACCTGTATAATATGTGTAAAATTAATGACTGTAGATTAGAAAAACTTGACAGATCTATTAAATCATGGAATAGGAGATTCTTAATCACTATAAGTAAAATTACATTTGTTAAAATAATACATCTACCAGCTTTTAACCATTTATTGATTTCACTACCTCACCCAGACGAATATGTTATAAAAGATATTAATAAAAAGCTATTTGATTTCATCTGGCATGGGCCAGCAAAGATAAAAAGTTCTATACTAGTGAAAAAAAAATACTTTGAAGGTGGTCTCAAGATGGTCAATCCAAGGTGTTTTATTCAAAGCCTTAAAGTTATGTGGATACAGAGGTTACTTCTTACAGATGATAAAAGGCAACAAACTGTAAAATTAACCCTAGATGTAAATAAACTTAATAATTGTGGTAAACATTATGCAGGAAAATATATTGAAAATCTTCAAAACAAGTTTTGGGAGTCTGTGATCTCCTCCTACTCAAAGTACCTAGATTTATGTAAGAAATAAATTAACGAAGATTTCTTATCTTTAAATTGGTAAGAAAAGTGTTTTTTTAAATGCTCTATGATAAAGGGATTAAACACATAAATGACCTTGTTGATAAAGATGGACAATTCTTTGGTCATAAAAAAAATGAAAATTGAACTGGTATTAAAATAAACGTTCTTTACTTCTAAAGCCTGATAAAAGCTGTAAATATTTTAAGAAACATATATTAAATACAAATGATATTTTATATATTTATATAAATTGCCATATCCTAACCATAAGATTTTGTTTGAAAGGGAATCAGATTGCCAAAGAATGTATAATTTCCTAAATGTCAATAATGAAGTACCCACAAGCCGAGCAAAATGGAATTCACAATATTTTTAAAGAGGATGAGTGGAAAAAGATTTATCATCTACCTTTCAGTTTGTTTAAAGATACCAGTATACAATGGATGCAGGTGTGATTATTGCACAGAATAATACCAGTAAATGACTAAATTAAAAATTAAGGACACTAATGTGTGATCCCTCTGCAAAAAAGAACCCGAAATAATTGAACATCTTTTTCGGTTTTGTAACAAGACAGCACCTTTTATTGAGCAAATTAAACGGATTATGTTGAATTGTCACATAGAAACAGATTTTTGTCTGTTTTTTTTGTGGCTTCTGTAACATTGAAATTGACATTTTAAATCTTCTTTCGAAACTGTTAATTTTTAAATCCAAATTATTAAATATGCCTCTATGTATGGAGAATTTTAAACTTCTATCGAGTTTTAAATATCAAATAAATAAACATAAACATGAACTCAATTCTTCTAAACAAGTTGCACAGAAATTTGAAGCAAACTGGAATTTAGTCAAAACAATATTTAGCCAGTAAAAGAAGACATAGCCAAAGGATAGCAAACATGTTGATGTTAAAAAAAAAAAAAAAAAAAATATTACATTCAGTTTCAATCTTTTATAAGTAGCATATCGGTATATATATTTTTTCTTTGCAATGTAAAGACTGTCATTTTTCTTTTCTTTTTTTGTGTTTGCTTTTTGTTTCTTGTCTTAAACCTTTATTACTTTTTAACAGTTACAAGTTAAATATAAAAAAATCTTTTGTAGAGACTGTTACTTTATATATATATATATATATATATATATATATATATATGATTCTGATTATCTGATTGATAAAGTATTCATCTTACTTGAAAACTTGATTTTTAACAAATCTATAGTTATAAACTACAATTATGAGCTTACTTTTTGTAATTAATTAAAAAAAAAAGAGAAAAAAAGAAGACTCGTGTTAGATAGTACGTATGTACTGCTAATTAATTTGATTTCTATATATACGTTATTGCCTGTTTTTCAATTAATTATTTTGCATTTAAAATTCCTATATTGATTGATGAATTAAGCGTGCTCCATTCCAATTTAACGTCAGTTCATATATGTTTAGAAAAAAAAGTAAAAATAGAAACAAGCCTCACTTACCACTCCCGTAAAAGTGTAGGAAAACGCCAAGGAATTAAAGCCAAAATAAAATCAAATTATAAAATACAAACCCGTCTAAATGTTAACGTTTGCTTATTCCTGAATTGACTAAATATATATAAGGAGTTAACTTATATCTTTAAGGTAATTTATAACTCACGTTATATAGAATTTAGAGGTAATGTATATAATTGACATTTTCTCTGTCAATGACGTCATATTGGACACGTGACCCAAAATTGTGTAAATTGCAAATCAGCTTTCTGAAACATCATTTGATGTAATGAAGTGACTTTTTGTCAAAAATAATCATTGATATGATGTATATTCTTAAATGGTCAAATCAGAAACGATTTTAGAACAAGAGGGCCAAGATGGCCCTCAAGTCACTCACTGAAAAACAGCACCTGCACTGAAAAGAAGATGCTATAGTGAAAACAAAGTAAAATCTGGCATTTTTTATATCAAAAGGGGCATTACTCCTGATCTAATAAGCCGGTAAAAGCCATAATCGAACCTGATCGAGAGATTATGGTCATAAATATTGTCATTTAGCTTTAAGATGATTGTTCAAGAAATGAAGATGTTAGAGAGTAAACAAAGTGAAATCCGGCAGTTTATATTAAGATGGGCATAACTCCTGACCTAATTAGCCGATACCAGCAGTAATCGAACTTGATCGATAGAACATGGTCACAAACATTGTCATAAATGAACACTAGAGTGTAAGCAATGTGAAATCTGGCTTTTTTTTTATATTAAAAGGGTCATAATTCCTGACCGAATAGACCGATATCAGTCAAATCGAACCTGACGAAGAGATAATCAGAAATGAAGATGCTAGAGTGTAAACAAACTTATTGTTAACGATGGACAGACGACGGACGGACGCACGCCGGACGATCCTAATATCTCTTCCTGAGCATATGTGCTTAGATGAGCTAAGAAATAGAACATTTCTTTAAAATAATTTTTGTTGAAATAAGATGCCTATATATCATGAATGAAACAAGAGTATTCTTTGGAATACGGGTATTACCTGCTGAAGCGTGACGGAAAAGACAGACGACGAAAAAGTTATCCCTATGTGTCACACAAAAAATACATGATGATTATAGCTAATTATGAACAAATGATACATTTGAAAGTGTTATGCTCCTAATGCAAATCACATGCAAATGTGCCAATGAATGTCTTTGGTAAGGTTTGACAAATCTATAACATTTAATAAAAATATCCCAATCCTTGGAATAATAAGTTACAAACCATCCAATGAGTGACGCACAAATAAATGGAATAATTATTTAGTTAATATTCGAGGAAATTGCAGACAAAATTTGCCAGCCATGTAATGTATATTATGCTATAGTGAAATGGAGAAAATATTGTCCACCCTTTAAATCAACCTGCTACTTATAAAAAGCTCACACAATTTACTCATATGCTTCTTAGTATATCAAATCAAGATTGCAGGAGCATATATGTTTCATTAGAGTTAATGATGATAAAAAATGACAAATGCGAAGGTTAATTTCCTTTGAGTTACTTAAAGAATCACTGCCATTTAAATGAACCAATTTTAATCAATTATTAATAAATCAAATGAATATCAAATAAAGCAGCATTAATTTATCATACATTTGATAAGAGACAAAAACTTAAGCAATACTCACGATGTTCTAGGCAGTTCCACTTTGTGTTTAAGATAGACAGCAGCATGATCTAACTTTTGTAACACCTAAATCGCTGGTCACTACATTAATATAGGTATAATAGAGGATCCACCGAATTCTATATATTTCTCAGTATTTTATGAATTATTGATAAAACCCACTATGTATATTGTTCATCCATATAGTTCTGACAAAATAATTTGAAAATATCCCTTTATCTAAATCAATTTTAACACATTCGGAATTTGCATAGAACGGCGTTTATATAAACAAAAACAAAAAAAATCATTTCGTTTACGCACAGATCAAATTTGGTTATATTTGTATCTACTATTAATATGAATTAACGTCTTAAAAATATAACAACTCACTTTATATCCTCCAACTACCAAAATGAGTTGGTACTGTACATGAAAGCTGTATTGTTATCGTGACTTGACCTGATTAAAACAACAGATATTCGTTTTCATCCGGCACAATGATGGATGATAAAGCTGTTTATCAAATGAAACCGGAATGCAATGCGAAAGTCAATTAAACAGGAAATATGTATATGACGAAGCAAGACTAAGCAAAATGTAGTCTATTCGACAAATCAAGCCGTGTTTGAATTTTTTAACTGTTCGAAGAGGACATCTTTATTTGTTTCAGTAATGATTTTGAGATGCAAATTTCCCTTGACACAAAAATGAGGGCCATATTTCTAAGGTTATTTATGTATGACTCCTTCAATTTCTTTAAACTGACATATTAGGGATAACTATGATCTTATTTACAAGTAGCGTAAAACAGTAAGAAAAGTGAGAAAAGGGGCAAAATATGTATACAGAACGAATGTATAAATAGAGAAAGAAAACTGCATAGCAGATACATTATGGAACCAAACTCCGGCGCAGTTGATTGGCTCCGCATCATTCACTGCCACATTGAGTGACCACGTGATCATGCTGTGTACCTCCAACCGAAGGACAAAGCTCGATATTTTGTACTTGCGATATAACTGAAATTCAGCTATTTTTATTTCACTGTGGCAAAGATATCTGTTTGATCACCTGCGTGATTGATACAGAGCGTACCTTAAACCGGAAGCTCGTGAGTTCGATCCGCTTTCGCAGCATGGAAGAGTACAACAGGTATATCTACTTTACTTGGCTCTTTATCCATGACTGGATGGTCCAGTGACAGGATAATGTGAGAGAGGGGGCGGGGGGAGGGTGTGTGCATGCTATGATCGTTTATGAGGGAAAGTGATGGGTGTCGATCCGTTTTACTTAAATATGCGTGGCGTGTGGTATGGTTGAATTAAGACGGACATTCAGAAACATTGGAAAAGAATTTATTACTCCAACCTAAAAAAGTATCCAGAATACAGTCGAGCTGAAATTCCTTTTGATGTGAACCAATGCCGCTGAAATGAACGAAGAGTTGGTTTTGGGAGGTTGGTAAACATACACCTGATGTTAAAGCAGCGAAAGTGGCATGGATTCATCCACATATCCCACAATGGAAAAGTGTGGTCAACCCTGCAACACTCATAAAGCTAGAGTTCATAAATGTATAACATTTTGGAAAGACAACACTAGTGCAAAAAGATCATGCAAGTCCTGGTTCTACAATCTTTGAAATATTGCTTAATTGTGATTTAAATGCATGTATTGATTTAAAAAATATTGTGATTAAGTAAATCAAAACTAGGTAAGTACATGAAAAATGATATGTTTGCATACATTGATTGGCGTGAAAGTATAGACAGAATCAAAGGTTTTATCTGGTATGGGGGGAAGCACACGTTCAATTATTGTTAATTCAGAACGAGTACAAACCAGACTTTATTGCAAAAAAAATATGGAAACGAAACATAGATCTTGCATTAAGCAACTTAAGATGTGAACCAGTTTTCATTAAGGGCGTATATGACAGTTTGCTACATTTTCTATATAGACAAAGAAGGAAAGTTCACATCCAGGGGCAGATAACTCAAAAAGTAGACAGTGACCTCCACTTTTTTCATAAAAATGTTTCTTTTATGAATTTCTTTAATCATGCAAAGTTCACAAAAGAAACATTTTTGTGAAAAAATAGAGGCAACCGTCCTACTTTTTGAGTTATCTGTCCCAGGATGTGATATTTTAGCAATTTTAGGCCATATTTAAGAGCAGAAATACGAAACAGTCTGAAATAACATTTTCTCGTGACATAAAACAACACTAACAACCGGGATTTTTATGAGATCTCGCTTAAAATTTTGTAGACGCTTAATAGACAGACGATTTTCAGTATCACTCATAAAAGAGAGAGCCGTACGTATAGTTTAATCGGAAATAAATTAAAAATAATTCAAGAGAAAACAATTTATATTTGATATTAACAATTTTACACGTCCCACATTATTTCACAGTCACCATTGTACATATTACTTAACGAGAGTTTGACTTGCTCCTTACCTCTTTTATAGTTACGGATCTCTGTTTGATTATTAGGTCTTTCAACTGGTAATTAAAGTCAACATACATTTGAAATAGTTGGAAATGCTAACTAAATCTTAATACTATTTGACTAGAAATTATGTCTTTTAGTATAAATAACAAACATCGAATCGTTATAGCGACCGCACCAGAATCTGTAGATCATGGGGTCAATGGTCAAGGAACAAATGGTTCTGGTATAGCCACTTGTTGCTCAGCAAATAGGAGTAGCTCCGTGACTGATAAGCCAGATGTCAGAATAATGTGACTGGTTGTTGCATAATGCCACTTGCATACAGTATGTTACCACAGTGAGATAGGATTATCTCTGCTTCATGTAGACGTTCGTCCTATGTAGTCGAAATACGTGTACCTAAAAGACTGAACTACTGTCGTTAAACAGTCAAATAAACTTTATATCAACAAAAATTGAATAGACCTTAATGATTTGCACCACCGAATTAGACCGACTTATATTGGGTTAGCTTCTGGAATGGCGACAAAAAGCTGCTTAAAATTTGACTAAGCTCACCCAGGATATCCGACGGAATGACGTCCGAGAAATGTTAGCAAAGGAACAGTTCACAAGTGCTCTTTACAAAATTAATTCAGAGAAATTGCAAAGGAATCATTACTGTCAAGTAGAAACGTGCATATATGTATTATCAGCATATTTTATCTCTATAATATTTTGTGTGTGGATATATGTTTGAGTGAGTGAGTCTGTGTGTCAATCAATTTGCGTGTCGGGACTATATACAATATAGTGATTTTCAAAATGAAGTTCCTAGAACTAAATAGTAAACATTCACCCTCAACGCACATTTGTTCCTTTATCTGTTTGTCCATCTCCATAATATAGTACACATAGTACTATTTGCAGAGTGGTTACAGTCACTATCTAACTATTAGAATAGAATAGAATATTGATTTAAAGACACCTCAACATTCGAAAGACGTCATATGGTGTCTAAACGATCATATAAAAACACAACAGTGATCTCCGCACAGCAGGTGAATGTTAACAAGTTTAATAAGTTAACGAGTGTAAAAATCAAAGTTTGTTATATACACCAATTTCTTTAATAAAAGCGATCAAGTATCAACAGAAACGGTATTGTAAAGATTTAACATAGTAGTTATATTAAAATAATTTGTCCTGATAAGACTCAAATCCAACAGTCAACCAAAATATGTTGAATAGAATATGGTTCCTGACAAGGAGTACAGAAAGGTTGAACCTCGCGATTTAAAAGATATACCTAACTATTACATAGCCCCACAACAATTAGGGTTAGAAGTATACCATAGTTTCCGGTATTTCGGAATGTTTATGTGAGAAAGTCTAGAAGCTGATTTTCAGTAGTTTGGTTGCTCTATGTGTCTTTCACAACCTATACTCTTGATGTTGATACAATACTGAAATATTACCAAAACGACGGTAAACTCAAGCAATCTTATATAGGGGTGACATTTTGTTAAATACAAATGATGTAACAATTTTCTGGTTTTTGTTTTAGTTTTCTCATGAGATCATCGAATATCTCATGTATGTTAGTGCGTGTTTTGAATTTCTGAAATCTAATTTGAATTTTATCAAAGTGTTCATGCAAGGTAATGATTATGACGACATGAATGGATCTTCAATACTGATCTCTTTGCTATTCATACAACTTTGACAAAGTCCCCTTGGTGGTCTTATATTTGGAGTTATACTGTCCATCTGAAAACTTTTATTCCAGAAAAATAATGGTATTTTTAATTTTATAGAATGAAAATCGGCAAATACATGGATGATACAGTTCCATGCCAGTCTTAAAAATAAAAGAAAAAAAATAAAATAAATAAATAAAAAACAAACGATAAATTAGGATCATATAATGAAATAAACTTATTTGAAATTCATTCACATAAAGTCCCTTTTTACCATTAACAATGAAAGTTGTGCTAATTTCACAATACATAAGCTATTCAAAATTTTCAATATTTGGAACTTTTTCAAAAATTATGATTGCATTAATTTTCATGTAAAGTGATATGAAATGGCAAATGAGGTTTTGGACAATTTCTGGGATAATTTTCAGTGTTCCGTGGCTAAATAGAAGCCTATCTGTTTTTTCCAGACAGAAAATGTAGGGGCTTCGCGTGTATCGGTGCTTTACACCGGGCACATTCAAGAAACAGTGGGTCTATTCAGAAGGAGCAAGGGTAGCGCACCCGGATTCCTTGTATCCTTACCTGTCTCTGTGTGTAGGTGGGAGGGCAACCCTAACAGAAAATCTCCAATAGAGCAAAAGTCAGTAGTGCTGGGTCTTAGAGGCGTTCTCTGTCAAAAACCGCACTACCATGCTCGATTCGCCTGAGTGCGAACACAAACAGCAACAAAACATTTATGATACATATTTGGTAGCTATAGCAACGACTGATTTAAGTCATAAAAATAAATGTTTAAATAACATTTTGATCACTTTTCTCTCATTTATCATGTTTTATATCATCTATAGATAATTTATTATTAAAGCATGCTAATGTTATATGCGTTCGTGTTATAAACGAACTCTACGGTATATTAGAACATAAAAAGCTCTTGCAGTCATGGTAACCCCGAATAATCATTCCACATAGAAACAAATAATGAAAAGATTATTGAGTATTTGTTAATAGATATCTAAAAGAATGTCAAACGAGATATATTTTATGTTTTTTTTTAAAATCTATTTTGATTTTGTTAAAAAATACTGCATTTGAGCTTTAACAGGGAACAACTTTCCCGGGTTGCCATGGCAACAGGGTTATCAATTTAAAAACAATGATGTTGTTTAATGTCACACAACAGTCTACTCTACATCTTGTAGTATTTTCTCGAAATTCTGAAGATGAGCCATTTTTTCCCTTAGCGAACCTCGTAACTGCAGTATCATTTAACCTTTGTATAAATGAACTGATATCAGTTTAACTGCATTATCTTATTAACTGTAGTATCAAAATTAAATTGTTGTATCATTTTAATCGCACCCTTAGTCCTTTATATCAAAATCCCTGTTATATTTTAAACACATATCTCGTCCGCGATAATTTATATTACACTAGTATCTCCTCGTTTAAATCGAACTCGAATAAAAGAGTACGAGTAAAAGGATATTACGGTTAAAATGATACCACACTTTAATCATACAACGGTTAAAATGATACCACAGTTTAATTATACAACGTTTAAAAGGATACTACAGTTACAGAATATTACAGTTAAAATGATACCATAGTTTAATTATACGACGGTTAAAATGATACCACAGTTTAATTATACAACGTTTAAAATAAAACTACAGTTAAAAAGATGCTGCAGTTAAAATGAAACTATCATTAAGATGCAATAAATAAAATATGATGAACATGTGATATGCTGAAAGTATTCAAGATTTGATATACTTATATAATGCTCGTATTGTATATATATTTCTTAGATTAGATTAGTTTTACAAACATTTTCTTTTTCTTTTCTTCACCCCCCCCCCCCCCCCCTTATTTCCCATTCATATTTCCTCCTGTCCTTTAAATGAACACTGTACATATCTGAATCTATCCATTTCTTAAGCTTGCCATTATATCTCTTGTCTATCTCTTTCATATCTCTAATTAACCACTATGCTTATTTTATTTATTTAAGGAATGGAAGGGTCCTGGCAATTAAGTTCTCTTTTCTAAAAATATTGATGAATGAACCATAACGTCTCCTTGATTTATCAATATATTATTATCATTTGTGTTTTCATAATTACATGTGTGTATGGTATAAATGTGTATTACATCTGTATTGTATTAATCTATGAACATTGCATGGTAGTCATGGCATTCTATACATTTGATTTGCTTGCTTTGGTTTAATGTCCCTCAATTAGTATTCTAGTCATATTCGTTATCACGCTATTTAAAAATGACATGATACCAGACTCAAACCAACAACCGTCCAGTATATACACTTGGGGATGAATAGTGGATGTACTAGTAAGTTTTCTTTAGTATATCGCGACCGGGGTTCGAATCATCATCCCAACGTTTGATGGGACGGACACTCAAATTCTCAACCAAGGGTAAAGCCTTATACTCTGATGTTGAACCATCTTTATGGTTCAAAGTGGACATGGTCTTTTCATAATACCCCCACAACGAAGATTAGGGGGGTATATTGGAATCAGGTTGTCCGTCCGTTCGTCCGTCCCTCCGTAGACACAATTTTGTGTGCACTTCTTTTACAGTTTTTGGCCAATTTTGAAGAAAATTCAAAGAAATCCTTCCTACTATAGGAACATGTGCACCTTCGGTTTTCATTACGATTTATCAACTATGGCAGGAGTTATGCCACTTTAGATTTTTCCCCTCAAAAGAATATATCGGGAACAAGCTTTGTGTATCTAACTCCTTCCACACTATTGGTGTAATTTACCCGAAACTTTCACAACTTGACAACATACATGTAAAGATGTGCATGTTTTGGGGGGAATTTTGTTGTTACCATTAAAGCCTGAGTTACTATAAAATAGAATAGAATAGACTACTGATTTATAGACACATCAACAGTCGAAAGACGTCATACGGTGTCTAAGAACGCTTAAAATAACGCAATAACAAAGATATACGCAAGTGAATCCAGCACAGCTGGAGAGTTAACATGTTTAATCGGTAACGCATGTAAAATCAAAGCTTGTTATACGAGTATACACCAACGTCTTTAATAAAAGCGCTCAAGGTATCAACATAAACAGTATTAAAAAGGTCTAACATAGATGTCACATTAAAATAATTAGTTCTTATAAGATTTAAATCAATAAAGTCGACTAAAATATGTTTGATAGTATAAGGTTCCCACAAGGAATACATACAGGTTACTGCCCTTTGGAAATTTCTTCCTATATATTTCGTTTCCGTCAAATATCTTTTGTTAAATTAGAGATGCAGATTTCATACTTGGTAGGTAGATACCTTATTGAAATAGAAAGATTTTGGATTGATCTCCAAGATGATAGTGTCAAGGTCAAGGCCACTGTTTTTTTTCCCCTTCAAATAATTACTTTAAGGATTGAGTTAGACTCACCGGACCTATGCTCGCCCAGGCGCATGCTCGCCCACAGAGAGGGTTTTGTGATATTTATTATTAAACATACCCTTGATCAGAATCTTGGGTTGTTGTTTCTTGATAATACATGTGTCCTTGTTCCTTACTTCGTTTTTTTAAGAGTTTTCCGGAAGTTGTTACGGTTAACAAGCAGACGAAAGCAGAAGAGAAAGTGAAACTGAAAGATGCTTAGATAAATCAACGAAGCACGTATAAATTCCTATAACTCTTTATAAAAAACAACTCATAATCATAATTAAACATTGTCATTCTTGTTTGTAAAGTTAAAGTACCACCAAATGTGTTTAAAACGGACGGTGACTGATTTTGACACCGGCTGTAAAAAAAATTATATATGCGTTTTCCGGGGCTGGTACAACAGACGGCGAATTTATTTGAATGTCTATTCATTTTCGAGGGTTTAAAATATAATTTGGTAAAAATAAGGATATATTAATATATGAAAAGATACATAAAGAAAACTGCATGTTTAAATTCAATTTAACTGCGTTTTTCTATTAATTTGTAAAACAGTTACACACACACACACACACACACTAGCCTAGGTTACACTCTACTATTTTTCTCCCTGTACAATTCAATCAAATGCTTAAGTTTAAAAAGATTGATCACTGCGCCTCGGCAACAAAAAATCACTAACCTGAGACATTTGAAAAAGCCAGAAAATTCATAAAAAATTAGGGATATTCTTTGCACAAAGCTGCAAATGAGTTAAAAATCCCATACAGCACTCTAAAAGACCATATAAATATACAGTATAAAGGATACACAACACAGTTTGGTCAGAGTCCTTTAATAGATGCTGCAGATGAATTAACTGTTGCAAGACGTGTACCATTAACAAGACCAGTTCTTAAAAGAATTGCCCTTGACATTATTTCGCAAAGAGGTGGAGATCCAAGGGTTAATGCAGCAACTGGACCTTCAGATAAGTGGGTGCGCAGATTTCTCCAGAG
Organism: Solen grandis; assembly: GCA_021229015.1. Lineage (NCBI taxonomy): Eukaryota > Metazoa > Mollusca > Bivalvia > Adapedonta > Solenidae > Solen > Solen grandis. Next base: position 56,646,707 of record CM037789.1, on the reverse strand, counting down.
ACACCACACTTTATCAGTGTGTATAGCACATCCCCTTGAGCAAATCAGAGTCAGTTTATCACAAAGCACCGATTATTTTGACCTGCTTGAAATAACTCTGAATAAATTGAATTTGCTTGATGAACCATCCAGGATATTTAACTGTGATGAATTTGGGTTTTCAGGATTTAACCCAGATATAAAGGTGATTGTTCCAAGAGGTACAAGGCATGCATATCAGAGTAGGGTAAACCTTTCTGGTCATGTCACACTTTTGAATGCAATCTCAGCAGCTGGTCAGACCACTCCTCCCATGCTTATTTTTTCACAGTATCTCCCTCGGATGGTCTGTGATGGTATGCCTGATAGCTGGACATTTGTAACAACTGAAAAGGTTTACATTACTACAAATTTATTTGTCCAATGATTTGAACATAGTTTTGCACCATATATAGGTGAAAAGCGACCTGTTCTGCTAATACTTGACAACAATGAAACACATGTTTCAAAGGCATTCATTTGATGCAGCACAAAGACATACTGTAGACTTGTTATTTCTACCTGCACATTCCTCCACTCTCTTACAACCTCAAGATGCTGGGTATTTTCACAATTTGAAGCAAAAGGTTGCTAAAATTTCCACTCAGCTTGGTTACTTGGGAAAAAAACCCATTGCCAAGACATATTTTCCCAAAGGTCTTAATGCAGGCTTTCAACAAAACTTTAGGAACCACTGCTGCATCAGCTTTTAAATGTACAGGAATATATCCCCTAAACAAAGTTGCTGTTATTCCTGACACAAAACCTTAACAGTCAGGACCTGAAACCACAAAATCTTTTGCGGATGATGAGCATTCTGTATGTGAAAACTGTGAATATTCAAAAGAAAAGGCTCTTGTTAAGTTAGGTATAATATCTGAGGAGTTCAATTTTAGTAGAACCTCCTCGTTTCAAGCAACAGGAAGCTGCAACCGAAAGGAAAACTTATACAAATGCACAGTTTTGCACAGTGAGCCTGCAAAGAAAAAGGAAACAATGAAATTAAGACATGATATTGAAATCAAAGCTACTGCAAATGACACTGAAGAAATTCGACAGGACCAGATCGACAATCATGATGTTTGTGTTGTTTGTATGGTCGGTGACAGAGCAGAATATTCATGGGTAGGGTGTGATAAATGTGACAAATGGTACCACTATGAGGGTTTGCCATCTAGCGTACAAACAGATGTTGATCTGAGTTTGGTAACCAACACAAAATGGTTTTGTGGACATTGTGTGAAGGAGTAATTATGGAGACTAAACCATAACTGTTGTTCCTGTTTATGTTGCCTGACTGTTACTTTTTAGATTTGCAAAATGTTGTACTTTTAATGCACAGTAATTTAGTCATAAAATCATGCCCACTTTGATACAAAGTTACACCCTACCCATAACAGTAAACGTTCCACCAAAAAATGCAAAATATTCAACAGTAAATATATTTACTTACGTTAAATTCTTAACAGGTAGTTTTTTTTAAAGAAAAAACAACAACAAACATGTATGTATATATACCTGCTTCATATAGATGGATCAGTCTGAAAGTATGACATATGTTTCCATGCAATACCCGTTTTATTTTCGTAACATGTCGGTGGGCGAGCATGGGTCTTCTCACTTTAACATTGCAATAATATGATTTGGTAGTGTTTGACCTTATATACAGTACCCGGATGTAATTGTTTACGTTTGAAATGGGTCACTTTGTGTGTCAAATATTATAAATTATAAAATAAATCCGAATTTTCATTTCAATATCAAATTATAAAAAAAAATAATCAAATAATTGTCTCTACTGGGCGAGTATAGGTCCGGTGAGTCTGTGATAATCTTAAAGGAAGGGGAAGATTGGTATCGATTTTCAGGTCATAAGGGTCAAGGTCACTGTCACTAGATAAATATATTTTGTTTCCATCAAATTACTTATTTTAGGATTGAGGTATGTTGGTCAAATTTAGTATTTAGATACCTTATAGGAAGAGGAAGATTGGGATCGATTTTCAGGTCATGACGGTCAAGGTCACTGTTACAAAAAATAGATTGGCTTGCCTGGGGCAACTCTTGAAAATCTGGTTTCTTTTTATTACACATGTTTTATTTTTATTAATTATGATCAATCAACTATTACAGTTGTTCATAATAATAATTTACCAAAGTTATTGTCCTTTTTATTGAATTGTATTGCCTTATTTATTGAATTTGCAATTATGTCCCTTTTAAGACTACTTCAGGCTTTTTGCAAAAATAGATAAATCATAAAAACATATTCTGACTTACTATAGCTAGCAGCCTTGAGTCTTGGTTTCCTTTACATTTAAAACAGCTGAAGCGTACTTGTATTTTTATAATGACATATAATTGTATATACATGCATCTACATGCTTTTACTTGTATCCTTGCATTTCCATATTCATGTGAATTTGCCAAGTACTGCTTACAAGCATTGAGTCCTGTTGTTTGGGGTGGTGGGGCATGCCTTCTCTCAGATGTTGGGAAAGGAGCCTTAATATTGTATTTTGGGGAGAATATGAAAGAAAAATCCTGGTTTAAGATGCAAATTTGGGAAAACTACATGGATTTAAAGAATTTTTCAGAGGGGAAGGCACCTATGAATGGCCCCCGATAAAGAAGGGAAAAAAGGCCCTGTGGGGAAATGGGGTATGTGTGGGGAGGGGGTTATTCGTAAGCCTTTGGCTTACAGTTCTAGTTATGATATATCTTACCTATTTACATCACATTTTTATATATGCATAATACGATAGAAACGTTTTTGAACAAAGGTGTGATATATGATATAAGCTGACCAGTTGCAGTTCACAAATAATTTTGATATTGATACGTGTTTGGGTGATCCCCTAGGATGTGAATTCATATTCGGATGACCCCCAGGACATGTATACATGTTCAGGAGACATCTTAGGATACGGATTCTTGTTATAAGTAGTGATACCGTAGTAAACCCCAGCCATGTTTTCGTAATTTAACATAGTTAACCGTATTTTGCCGTACTTTATCCGTGCTTTCTTTATATCTCTCTTTTGGCAATTTTTAACGTACTTCGAATCTACGTTAATTTAGGTGACCTAAGTTACACTACGGCAAACTACGTTCAAATTTAACTACGATTAACAACCTTCCTGTACGTACATATGACCATTGCTTTGAAAGAATACCCCAGCAAAACATGATCTACTGAGAAAACCTGTTTCCATCCAAATTAATGTAATCTCAAACTAATCCAAAAAAAAAAAAAAAAAAAATTTAATTTTTACAGATGTTATAAACTAAAAATAATTCCAAATATATATCGTCTGATACGGAAAGAAGCAAAAAGACTGTCAATAAGTAGTGAAGAACTGAAGTTTTGACATTAATTGCTTGGAAATTATATCCAGGTGCCATATTTATAGCAACTTACAAATTTTCATTTCTTCAAAAAAAACAAATTATATATATTCAATTGATGATAAAAATGAACTAAATTAACACTGCAACATCAACAGCACAAAAGTACTAGATGTATGACCTCTAAAGCTTTGTGACTCATCTGGAAAAAAGCTGCATTAGAGGGATTGTTCACTATTTAATATAACTTTGCCTCCTTCTGTATTGGGAAAAACATTATGTCTCTCCAGGTATTTTTCTTCCGGCTGATCATATCACCAGGATTGAACTGATGGTGCTTGTAAGCTGTGACATGCAAAACAGTGATAGTCAACAGAGATTTACATTTCAGCATTAAGTAATGCGGAGAATTTGATAAATCACTTGAAAATGCCATGTCCTTGATTGCTTGGCATCAAAGCAAAACATTCGCTAATTTCATCACACACTTTTATGTAAACAGCAGTGTCAGTCAACCTGTCAACTGGGATAACACATTCATTACCAAGTCACACTACAGGCAACAAATGCCTTGCAGCCTGAATAGTAAAAATCTGGATGTCAGTTGAATCTTCATGCATATCAAGTACTGCATAAACGGTGTCTGAAGTAGTAACAATTGCAAAGTATTTGATATTTCCCATCTTGCTGTTATCATATAAAACATAACTGCAGATGCACTTTTTAGCTCACCTGAGCATAGCTCAGGTTGAGCTTTTGGGATACTTGATTGTCCGTCGGCCGTCGTCCGTCGTCCGTCAACAATTTGATGTTTACACACTAGAGGCCACAATTTTGTTCCAATCTTCCTCAAACTTGGTCAGAATGTTTGTCTTGATGATATCTTGAACCCTTTCGAAAATGGGTCAGGTTGGATCAAAAAATAGGTCAGTAGGTCAAATCTTAGAAAAATTCCGTAAAATTTTTATGTTTACACACTAGAGGCCACAATTTTGATCCAATCTTCCTCAAACTTGATCAGAATGTTAGCCTTGATGATATCTTGAACCCTTTCGAAAATGGGTCAGGTCGGATCAAAAAGTAGGTCAGTAGGTCAAATCTTAGAAAAATCTTGTTGACACACTAGAGGCCACAATTTTGATCCCATCTTCCTCAAACTTGGTCAGAATGTTTGTCTTGATGATATCTTGAACCCTTTCGAAAATGGGTCAGGTTGGATCTAAAAGTAGGTCAGTAGGTCAAATCTTAGAAAAATCTTAAAATGGGTCAGGTTGGATCAAAAAGTAGGTCAGTATGTCAAATCTTAGAAAAATCTTGTTTACACACTAGAGGCTACAATTTTAATCCAATCTTCCTCAAACTTGGTCAGAATGTTTGTCTTGATGATATCTTGAACCTTTGAAAATGGGTGGGCTGGAGAAAGTAGGTCAGTAGGTCAAATCTTAGAAAAATCTTGTTTATACTCTGAGGGCAACATTTTTGGTCCAATCATCCTCAAACTTGGTCAGATTGTTTGTCATGATGATATCTCGAACCAGTTTGAAAATGGGTGGGGCTGGATAGAAATGTAGGTCAGTAGGTCAAATCTTAGAAAAATCTTGTTTATACTCTGAGGGCAACATTTTTGGTCCAATCATCCTCAAACTTTGGCAGAATGTTTGTCATGATGATATCTTTTGTGGTTGGGGTCAGAAAATTCCTGAACATTGTTTCACCTCATCATCTTAATTCTAAAGCAATCTGTTTTGTACAGGCAATGAATGATACTTTTCTCAGGTGAGCGATCTAGGGCCATCTTGGCCCTCTTGTTTATTTCAGCATATATTGTAAAACTGAACTGATGTCCCTGTAAACTTACTCTTTCAATTATTTTACGCATCTTAGAGAACTGAAATTACTTCTGTTTTTGTATGTTCAAAGGCATATGATGAATTTTACACGTCATTTCATCAAATACTTTATCCTTGTTAAAATTCGAAGCCTTTTAAATTTTTGAATTTTCGGAAAACTCTGCAGAAGACATTCAGAAAAGCAAATTCATCACTCTCAGCTGGAGACTGCAAATCTGACAAGCTACTTTCAAGAACACAAGCATTATCTGTGCAAATGTTTTCCCCCCCTTCCACACTGTGTTGACCTCCATTCTTCTTACTCATTCATATAATTTTTATGACATTTTGATATATGTGACGTGAACGACTTCATAATACTGTATTTTCTACCACAATTTAAAAACAAAGTGCATTCATCTGTTTGGCCATCCTTCATGTATAAATAAAAGTGATTCTTTAGATTTGCAACTTCACTTTTATTTCAAAGTTTTTAACATTAAGCACATTTTAGGGGGTGGTTGACTTCTTGGGTTCTATTTGTGACAAATTCGTTATGCTAGTGTTGGTCGTTTAGCATGATTTTATGCTTCCTGTACACATGGCTTGTGAACGATAAGTAGCGTCATAATGTATTTGGACATCCATTAATTCCGCATGTCATATGAGAGAAGGACCCGTCTCTGTGACTTACCGCTATTTTTTTTATATCTATTCGTACTATTTGTTTCTTTCTCACAAGAACCACACACGATCAATACTGATGTGGATGTAATAATAATTGTAATAATTTTATCAATGTGAGTTTTACAGCTTCAGTCATACCAGTTTTGTCATATAGACTCAATTTCGTAATCTGGAAAACACTTCCTTGTTTGGTCAGTATAAAGAGCGTCCGGCTGAAAAGTTACGAACGTAACTCCGATTGCGATTCTAACACGGAGTGGTGTACGGTAACACAGTCTTATCCCTCGCATATGAAAATGTCAGCGGTAATTTTTTGTGGAAATTTCAATTTATTTGACAAAACCTACGAACAAAATGTACAATATTAACAGTAGAAACTTGATTTCTGAAAGTTATAATCAAGCGATTTTCATTACAAGAGGCTGGAAACTTAAGTCATACTGATACTTTCTTTATGCTCAATCAATAAATATACAGCATCATCAAGGATATACACTGGCCTAGGTTTGACAAAACCACGACTTCCACTATAAATACGAGTAACGACGTCAAAGTTTCTGCAAGTAAAACTTGCCAGAAGTTATGTAGAGGTAACACCCACCATGTATTAATAAGACTAGACTAGACTTATTGAGTTTACCGTCGCTCCGACAGTATTCCAGTCATATAGCGACGTCCAGCTAATAACAGGTGAAGGAAGACCCGGAATGCACGGGGGCATCCGGGTAGGATGTATTAATAAGAAGTAACACTTAGATAAAGTTAGTCTAACACCTTCAGAGCAAAATGATTACACCGACGTGTAAAACTTTTCCTCTTAAGCAGGGATAAAAAAATCACTAAAATAAGCGTAACTCAATCCTAAATAAGTGCAAGTACATTACGGGATTTCTAATGTAGAGACATTTGTCTAAAATTGGTGCATTTCCACAGCTAACGTCACACTTGGTGTAACACTTACACGAAAAGTAAGGAAAGCAAGCACATATTTTTACAATGTACTGCGTGACTTGCGCGACCCTGATCTCACCATGATTTTCATTAATAAATATCAGTTTGTTTGTTTTTAGTTTGCCTTCATCAGTGATCTCTCTAAGCCATCACGACTGTACGTATAACCACCATAATAAAAGAGAATAATAAATATTTTAAAGAAGATAATCGACGTCGATGGGGATTAAAGAAATGAAAATATAATGTAGAGCGTCTCTTCCACCGCAATCGGTGGAGTAAACATTATTTAAATGGATCAAACCGTCGCCACGGTGAAGAGACTATAACATATTGCAGATATTTATAGCATTTAATCTGAAATAGGTTTCAAAATCTAAAGGAAATATTTTGATAAAACAACTATAGATACATCAAAGAAACATAATTCAGTCGGAATACTTTACAAAAATTTCATGAAAACATAGCATAACTTTCAAATAGATGTCAAACAAATGATGGTGCGTAACCTTTTTCTGTAAGTACATGTATAGGAATATCTACCAATGAAAATTGTAAAATAATTCATTTGTCTTACGTAATCAACATCAAGTAGGTCAAAAGTGAGTTTAGACAGCTACGCCGAAAAAACAGGATAATGTACTGCTGGTACAACACATGATCCTTGCAGAGCAGCATCAGGTCAAATGACCATCAAATAACTTACATGTGCCTGATTAAAAGAAGAAGGTATTAGTTTGTATGTCCGACTCAGAGCCTCGGTCAGTGAATTTTTTTTTTTGTTTATACAAATTTTATTGCCAAATACAAAAAAAATAGGTACAGATTATATATATATATATATATATATATATATATATATATATATATATATATATATATTTTAAACAGAATATGTGTTGTAATTGTAGACAAAAGGGTTGAGTCACAAGTTCTCAAACTTAGATTCGACTCTCCCCTGACAAGAGATAACATGTAAATAAATTTATATGACTGGAATAGATATATCTTGGCAGATACATGTAGAAATAATGGTAACACTACTACTAGTGATAATAATAGTTATGGTAATTATAGTAAAAGTTAACAACAACAAAAAAGAAAAAAAAAACAGAAAAAAAAAAAAACAACATACATTGAAGGTGTAATTAAAAAAGAAAGGTAGAAAAAGAATAGAAAAGAAAGAAGAGGAAGAAAATAAGAGGAATATAAGAGCTGGATGGTCTCTCAATATTCCCTGAAGCGTTTTGTGTTTTTGATGTATTTATGGACAGCATTTACTATACTTATGTTGTCTTCTTGAGAAATGGTTACATTTCCGTTAAGAGGGAGATTGCAATTTAAAGGATGCAAATGTCTTGTTTCTTGGAATAATTGGATACGTTCATTATTGTATTTTTTACATCGAAAAAAAAAAGTGCTCGGCATTTTCAGGTACATTACAATATGAACATAAATTATTTTCAGTAACATGGTTAAGGAATAAATCATTCTTCAGGTCACTACAATTATTACGCATTCTGGTGTGTAACACAGATAAATGACGCGTCCCGTGAAGAAAATGAGCAGGTACATAAGAGGGAGAGAACATATGTTGGATTAATTTATGTTTGAATGAGCCAATTGACTGAATGTTTCTAAGTGAAATAGGCAAAGAGTTCCATAAATCAATTGATGCAGGAACAAAAGACTTTTCAAAAAGTGTTGTTCTTCTGTGAATACCTATGAAGTCGTTGTTACTTCTGAGGTTGTAACTAATACTTTCGTCAACGGGTCTTTGAAAGAGGCTATTCAGATAATCAGGTACCATATTATTTTTTATTTTAAACATACATCTGGTATGTTCTTCTCTCACTTTGAGTTAGCCAACCAGTTTCTTTATATAGATTGTTCAAACTGATGGAACGCGTGGTACCAGTGACTATTCTACCTGCTTCAATTTGTAATTTCTCTAATTTTTCTTTATCATATTCCGTGCAGTTATCCCATACAACGGAAGCGTACTCAAGAATTGGACGTAGGAATGATACATATATTTGATTTAGCGCTTTGCGTTTTACTGTAAATTTTGGTTTTCTCATGATACCAATTATTTTGGATGCAGATTTTATGATATTATTTGTATGTGCGTGCCATTTGCAATCACTGCTTAAAGTAATACCTAAATGTTTGTGGGTATCTGAGATAGATAGGATATTATCATCAAAATTAAGAATAGGCGGTTGCTGATTTCCAAAATATAAAACTTCAGTTTTTTCAGGATTAAACGTCACCAACCATTGTTTAGACCACCTTGAAATTTCTTTTAGATCGTGGTTCTGTATTGCTCCTAAATCTGCAGTATTTGAAGATGTAGCCGCTAAAGATGTGTCATCTGCGAACAATCTCGTAATACTCCTTAAATTATCTGTTATGTCATTTACATAGATCAGGAAAAAGAGAGGACCCAATACTGATCCTTGAGGCACGCCGGCAGAAATATATTTAAGACTAGAGTAAGACTGAACAACAAGAACTCGCTGATGTCTATCAGATAAATAGTTAGATATCCAAGTTAAAAGTTGACCTTTTATTCCTAACTGCTCAAGTTTAAATAATAAGCCTTTATGCCAAACTCTACAAACGCTTTTGAAATATCACAGAAAACAACGCATGTATGAAGTTTAGAATCATAGGATTGTGTAATTTGATGATATAGATCAATTAATTGATAAACTGTCGAATGTCCACTTAAGAAACCGGACTGTTTTTCATAAATGAGATTATTGCTTATGAGAAAATTGTAAATATGTTTATACACGCAACGTTCCATCAGCTTACCTAGACAACTTAAGAGAGAAATAGGGCGATAATTACCTGAACAGTTTTTATCGCCTTTTTAGCTCACCTGAGCACAACGTGCTCATGGTGAGCTATTGTGATCGCCTTTTGTCCGTCGTCCGTCGTCCGTGCGTGCGTGCGTGCGTGCGTGCGTGCGTCCGTCGTCAACAATTTGCTTTAAACAACATCTCCTCATGAACCGCTAAAGGGATTTTGACCAAACTTCACAGGAATCATCCTTATGATGCCCTCTATCAAAGTTGTACAAATTATTCAGATTGGTTAAAAAAGTAGGTCACAGGAGCTAAAAATAGATTTTAAAAATGCAAACTTTGAAAATCTTCTTCTGCAAAACTGCAAGGCCTAGAGCTTAGATATTTGGTATGTAGCATCATCTTATGGGCCATTACCAAGATTGTACAAATCATAGCCCTACGGTGATAAATGACCCCGCACTAGGGGTCACTTGTTTTTCATAGAGTTATATAGGAAAATCTTTAAAAATCTTCTTCTATGAATCCATTAGGCCTAGAGCTTAGATATTTCGTATGTAGCATCATCTAATGGTTCATTACCAAGATTGTACAAATCATAGCCCTACGGTGATAAATGCCCCCGCACCAGGGGTCACTTGTTTTACATAGAGTTATATAGGAAAATGTTTAAAAATCTTCTTCTATGAATCCATAAGGCCTAGAGATTAGATATTTGGTATGAAGCATCATCTTATGGTTCATTACCAAGATTGTACAAATCATGACCCTATGGTGATAAATGACCCCGCACCATGGGTCACTTTTTTACATAGAGTTATATAGGAAAACTTTAAAAATCTTCTTCTATGAATCCATAGGCCTAGAGTTAGATATTTGGTATGTAGCATCATCTTATGGTTCATTACCAAGATTGTTCAAATCATAGCCAAACGGTGATAAATGCCCCCGCAATAGGGGTCACTTGTTTTACATAGAGTTATATAGGAAAAGCTTTAAAAATCTTCTTCTATGAATCCATAAGGCCTAGAGATTAGATATTTGGTATGTAGCATCATCTTATGGTTCATTACCAAGATTGTACAAATCATACCCTAGGTGAAAATCCCCGCACCAGGGTCACTTGTTTTACATAGAGTTATATAGAAAATTTAAAAATCTTCTTCTATGAATCCATAAGGCCTAGAGATTAGATATTTGGTATGAAGCATCATCTTATGGTTCATTACCAAGATTGTACAAATCATGACCCTATGGTGATAAATGACCCCGCACCATGGGTCACTTGTTTTACATAGAGTTATATAGAAAAAACTTTAAAAATCTTCTTCTATAAATCCATTAGGCCTAGAGCTTAGATATTTGGTATGTAGCATCATCTTATGGGCCATTACCAAGATTGTACAAATCATAGCCCTACGATGATAAATGACCCCGCACCAGGGGTCACTTGTTTTACATAGAGTTATATAGGAAAATCTTTAAAAATCTTCTTCTATGAATCCATTAGGCCTAGAGCTTAGATATTTGGTATGTAGCATCATCTTATGGTTCATTACCAAGATTGTACAAATCATAGCCCTATGGAGATAAATGACCCCGCACCAGGGGTCACTTGTTTTACATAGAGTTATATAGAAAAAACTTTAAAAATCTTCTTCTATAAATCCATTAGGCCTAGAGCTTAGATATTTGGTATGTAGCATCATCTTATGGGCCATTACCAAGATTGTACAAATCATAGCCCTACGATGATAAATGACCCCGCACCAGGGGTCACTTGTTTTACATAGAGTTATATAGGAAAATCTTTAAAAATCTTCTTCTATGAATCCATTAGGCCTAGAGCTTAGATATTTGGTATGTAGCATCATCTAATGGTTCATTATCAAGATTTTCAAAATGGTGGCCCTTTGGAGATAAATGACCCCGCACTAAGTTTCTCCTCTGAAACCATAAGGCCCAGTGCTTATATATTTGGTGTGTAGTATTGTCAGGGCTAAAATGTTTAAGATTGAGTTATATCAGAATTCTTGTCTGTTTAAAAACCTTGTAATCAGTTGTAGCAATGGTACTCAGGTGAGCGATCCAGGGCCATCATGGCCCTCTTGTTTATAAAGAGGCAAAACAGTAGCAGCCTTCCATTTTAACGGGAATATACCTTCCTTTAGTGATTTGTTGAAAAGCATGAATAATGGTATGGAAATTGTTGAACTAACATTTTTTAAATCTTCAATTTCCGATTTTTGTATCATTATATTATTAAGACTTGTTGTTGATTTGGCTTCAAATGGGGGAAGAACAGAATTAGTATCATCCACTTTTGATATAGAAACAATCCATTTAAGATTCCGCTTTTTCTTATCAGTGTAACATATCTCTTCTACACCATTGCGATTTCTTTTTAATATGGGAATAGATTCTGACGTTTTAAAATTTTTTATAAGACCTTTTATACATTTCCAGAAATTATTACACTTATTAGAACTATTTTCTTCTAATCTATTTTCAATATTATTAAAGAATCGGCGCTTCGCGAAAATTTTGAGGTTATTAACTTTATTCCTAAGTTTTTTTATATTTGAACCAGTTATTGTCTGTTGGATTGCTTAAAGCTAAACGTCTCTGTCTGTCTCTGTATTTAGTAAAGCGTCGAATTTCTGAGTCATACCAAGGTTTGTCGTTCGGTCGAATAGTTATAACTTTTGATGGTATGCATTCTGACATAAATTCTAGTATGATATCAGTGAAAGTATCACATGCTTGATCAACAGACAAAGTATTAATGAAGTCCCAATTGTATGCAGCTATTAACGAATTTAAATAAGTGAAATCTGCTCTATTGTAAAACCATACTTTTCTTGTTGAACATTTCTTTTCAGGAAAAATAGACTTTATATGAATAAAAGTAGCTTTATGATCGCTGATAGAACTATCAACTTCTAAACAGCCTGAATTGTAGACGTCTATACTACTAGAGATTAGTATTGGATCTATTAGGGTTGCAGAAGTTGTTGCGACTCTAGTTGGTTCATTGATAACATTAGTTAAGTTATAAATTAAAATACTATTATTCAAGTTATGGGTATGTCTATTTAAAAGATCTTCATTTAGATCGCCCATTATAATGATATTTTCATTTACATCTAAAGCTTTTTCTATGCTCAGATTAAAATCATTCCAAAAAGAAATTGTACTATTTGGAGGCCTATAAACTGTACATAACAAAAATGAAGTAGATTTGTAAGAAATCTGAAGCCATATGGATTGAACTGACGGTAACTCAAGGTCATGTCTGCGACATGAATACAAACAACTTGAAACATACAAAAGGATTTCACCTGAGTATGCCGAAAGATCTTACATTTGAAAAGTCGTTAAGGAAAATAGAATCGGGTACATTATTGTCTAAGTGGGACTCAGTAAAACATAAAATATCGTGATCTGCTATAAAGTGATCAGAAATATAATCAAGTTTATTACGGATGCTTCTTATGTTAAGGTGTAAAAGACTTAATATTCCAGCTTCGGGCCCGGATTAACCTCAATATCTCCTGAAAGTAGAATTATAAGTAAAAATATGTGCAATGAGTGTAAGTCGATTGAATAACACAACATTAAAAAACATACAGTTTTAAATACGAACGATACATGATTAGTAACATTGTGTACAGACTGGTGAAAGAAATCAAACACATTAAGATTATATTTGTAACGCCTCAAGGAACAACGTGTTCTACAGTAGAAAATCCCAATGGCCACACGCCATCCTACAACATCATTACCCATTGGGTAAAATAAACACAACCGATGAATGACGCGTGGCCATTGCACGTGCCACTTCACATGGGGGACTACTACAGGTAAACCATCCAAAGAAGAAAAAGAAGATAGACAGAAGAAAAATGAGAAAGAGTTCTTTACGCATCGGAAATTTATTCATGTGGTATTTTCTCTCCTAAGATTTATTACAGTGAATAATTCTTATTTATATTTAGAATAACATACATTATTAGACAAGGGCATAAAAAATTAGGGACGTCGGGGATTTTATATGGAATCAATAGACATAGAGAAAAAAAAATCGAATAACAATCAAAATAGCCTGTACAATTGAATAATCACAGAGTTGCATATTTGGTAACTATACAATTCAATATCCTACAAACTGCTATAGATATTGACCCTTTAAGCTTAAAAACGGGAAAGAAGGCAAAACCATCGGATACATGCATATATGCAACAAAACAAACAGGCAGACTCTAACAACAAGTGTTAACGTCTTTTTACATGAAGATGGACAGATAAGCATTGTTTTATATGGAAATATTTATAAGCGTGTTTAAGTTAATATGAACATGTATGATGAATTAACATAAGAAGTAGATGTAACTTAATACTCAAAGACGACACATTCCAAGAATGAAATGGATTTGATCATGTTCTTGGTTCAGAGGCACGTTAAAAAAATAAATTAAAAAAAATACCAATATTGTGTGCGCGCGTGTGCGTGTGTGTGTGAGAGAGAAAGAGAGAACCTTTCTTCGTGCGTGCATGTCTGCATGAGATTGGATGGATGTATGTAAGCCTGTTTACGCTCACGGATGTATCTAGGAGTGAGTTTGTATGCATGTTTGCATGTCCGCAAGTGCATGCGAATGTGTGCGATTGTTCGTATTGATTCACGAAGAATAAAGAGATATACACAAATATATATATATTGGATGTATGTGCGTAAGCTTATTTACGCTCACAGGTGTATATAGGAGTGAGTTTGAATGCATGCCTGCATGATCGCACGTGTATGCGAATTTTTGCGACTGTTCGTATTGATTCACGATGAATGAAAGGATATATACACATACATACACACACACACACACACACACACACACATACATACATACATACATATGCATATATATATACATAAACACACATACACACATACACACATAAATACATATACACAAATACATATATACATACTTTATATACATACACACACACATATGCATATACACACATACATACTCAGTGAATGGTGTCGGTATTGTAGCTTTGTCTTTGATATAACGTTATGTAAATTAAACTGCTCTCGATAAAAATGCGCGTCTGCACAACTTGAGATAGACTCGCGAATGAAAATATTTCGAAAACTGAAGCGTTTCATAAATGCAGCGCGGATGTTGTATGGTGGCAGTGCAATCGCTATGGGATCGCCATAGTCGCGGTAGAGTCGACGTAAACACCCTACGAACGCAGTGGGATTGCCGTGGGATCAAGGGATCGCTATTTAAACGCAATAAAAACGCGAGTCGCGATACAAAGTCGTCGTTGACAATCAAAGAACGCAGTGGGGTTGCTTATGATCGCTGTGTAAATGCCAAGGGATCACAGTGTAAACGTTAAACAAACCAAGGACGCGATAATGGCGAAACATATCCGTTTGTAACATAATTATGCTGATTCAGAAACAATTTCTCTGGAGAAGTTTGAACGGTCTGCTCGACAAGTTAGCAGTTAATTTGCTGTTTTCAACAGTATTTCGGTAATATTGCGGTGGCCGGTTGATACAACTTTACTAACTATGCTGAATGAATTATTCAAGTAACTAGTAACTTACTTTTAAGTCTATTACATTGTATTTCAGTTTATCTCATTTGTCGCAATGAAACGCATAAATATACAATTTTGCAGAAGCCATATTTTTGCTTGTACAATACTTTCTTAGCTTCATTTGGCTTCCAATACCACTTGTACATTGCCATTAAGGGAACCCTCAACCACATTCATTTGGTTTTGCAGTTTTACCTGTTTTTGTTTGTAAATGAATTTACCACCATCTCAAAACACCTTCTCAGAACTTATATCATGTGACAACAGTGGCAAATAGTTGCTTTTTGTGTCATCTTCTGTAACAGAAGTAAGGTAATGTCTTGTTTGATCTACACAAACAGTAAGGTTAGTTTCAAAATACAAATATAATGATTTACAATGTCAAAAAAGTACAAGAACTGTAATTTTCTCTACTTCTTCATTCAAAAGTTCATTACCTCGAAATGTGTGCATCTATTATGTCATAAAAGCACATTGTAACAAATATGCAAACATACTATCTACTAGTGAATTGCATAAAAGATCATTATCAATTTAAATAATAAGTTCATCTTTGTGTCTGATCCAGTATAATAAATAAATCATGTGTTTTTTATGTCCGGCATTTTTGTTTGACAATTTGTTGACAGTTTGACAGTTGAAAATGCCTAAGCTGAAGTCTGTGTAGCTACAGCATTTAAATATGATCGGTTAGCTGGCCAATGGAATTCCGGTATTTCATCACATGTTTACTTTATTTAGTTCTGATTGCATTATTCAAATGGGTATTGAACAGAAGGAAGTGGAAACACCTGTAGCTTCGGAATATGTGAAAACACCAAAATCGGAAGATGTTTAGGTTTAGCATTTTAAACTAAATGTATCGATATACTAATGAAAAGTATTGCCTCTTCCGCAAAATACATTATTTAATACTTATATGATTAATATTCTATTTTGTTTTGTTCCTTTAATCACTTTATTAACTGTTACTTTTACATTTATTCATTACGTGATATTTTTGTTCCTTTCTCATATATAATAATATGTCTAAAGTACGTATAAGAATAAGTATTTATTCTAATAAATAACGAAATCCAAACAAATCAAAGCTATGTTTTTAAAGATGATATACCACGTTCAAAGTTTACATTATTTTGTTAACTAAATATTCTGATTTGTATGGCATTGTTTAGGAAATATTTTCGGATTCTTAATCATACGGATGTTGGCACCATTATCTTACAATTATGGTAGTATTCAAATCAACACTGACTCGGTGCAAAACAATTATTCACAGTATAATTCAAACCAATAAATCAATTACGACTTATAGTTAGATTTCAGAATTTTCACATCCCAATATTTGTGATATGTAATAATATTTTTCATGAGTAATAAGGGAATAGATATTAAATAAATAAGTTTTGCTAGCAATACAATGTTTGAGTTCAATTTCAATCAAATCTAGTAATATAAGAAAAACAAAAACTATATATAATAAAAAAAAAAAAGAAATAACTTTTTCTCTAAATATATGATTAAACAAACGAACAGTTTAATAATCAATGATCTTTCTTTTATTTCAGGTTATAATTAAATTGTTTTATTTAAATAAATAAATGTTAATTATATCAAATTACCGCTTCAAACAATATTAGTGAATAGAATATGAGAAACAGTTAGTATTAATTAATAATGCGAATAATTTTAAATGCTAACGTAAATGAATTAAACATAAAAAAGGAAAGGAAACATGCATGACACAAATAATTGCAAATTATTTTTTCAAACTACAACATCAGTACGCTTTCCCTGTTTGCGTCTTTTATCTTCAAGTTTATCTGTAAGATCTGTATTCATTGTTTCTGGTAAGAACATTATTCCCAGCATGCAAACGACTCCCACTGCTCCGCACGTGAAAAACATGATCCCGGGTACTTTTGTGTCCTGAATGCAGTGATAGACAAGTTGTGTCTACAGCAGTACAATATGCGTCCTCATTGATAGTTTAAATTGTTTGATATAAAATCTCATTGCGTTTAGTATAACACTAAACTGCGAAAACTGCCATTATTCATAAAAATGAACATTCCAAACCAGAATGTATGTTATTAAAACAATAGCTTTATTATCACAGGTCATATGTTCTCTCTGTTCAATTTTATTTACGAGGATTTGAAGATTTTTACAGGAATAACAATATTCTGAAGAAAAAAGTATTGTGTATTCCTTCAAAAATGGAATGATTAAATAAACATTGTCAAAATAAAATTGAGTCAAGTTACTGAATTACTGGTTGTAAACAACGGTTGTTTCATAATCACTTGATTGTAGAAGTGCCACGATTTTGTTACATGAAACACAATTATGATTATTTCAATTTATAACAGGAAAAATGTCAAAGCGTAATTTTACTTAAACAATATTTTGCCGTCGTACGAGTACTACGAGTACTACGTATACCCTTTGAATACCTTTTCCGTTAGTAGCAATTTAATCTCGATTTCTGAGAGCCGTTATTTACAAGTGATTATGTATCGTGTAATTGAAGATTGAGGATCCATCGAGAGAGATTTACATATAATTGGTAAACATTAATATTAAGAAAACGACCATTTGAAAATATTCGCATTAACGCTTTTTAAATGAATATTTGACATTACAAGCCCATGTAATAATAATTCTTTAATCATGGACACAGTCCAATTTAGAAATTATGAAATGTTACAACCAATTAAAAACCTGTTGATGATAATATGATTTGAACAGCAAATGTAGTTAGAAACTAAATACTTCAATGTTATATTAAAACTATTATTACTGTTTTATACATTAAAGCATGCCATGTCATGTAAAAATCAGTATATTAATTGACAGTGGCACACTACTAAAATCATTTAATAGTAACTGAATAGCTCCAGTTATTGGAATTAAAAACCAATGAGTTTCAAACATGTCAGTCTGTCGTTATGACTAGGTGTAGTATTAATATACTTATCTACAGCAGACGTATCTACAACTTGCCAAAAATACGATATAGTGACAAAAGATTAAACTTATTAAAACTAAAAGGACGTTACCAAAAACACCATCTGTGGTCCTAAAATTCCCCCAACTCTGCCTAATATGCCAAGTGACCCGAATCCGATGTTTCTGGAAAATAAAGGTTAATAATAAAACTATTTATTTAATGCCTTTTGGTGGATTTTAGGGAGAAATATCAGTGAATAAAAATAAAATGGTAAAATGTTAATTTCACTGTTTCAAACAGTGAATATTACCATGTTTATAACTGTCACTGTTTTGTACTGGGACTTATAAGAGACACTATAGTATATTTTCCGAGACATTTCAATATTGATTTCTACATTGAAATAAAACTTCTTCAAGAAATACCTGAAAGAAATGTTGATTACACGCTTTTTTTTGCGTTTATTTATTGGACTATTTCTTAGACCGAATAACGATTCATTGGACTTCGAAAATATGGGGCTCACCACAGGGTAAAATTTATGATAAACTTAGTAACAATATGTAAAGCGTCACAGAAAGACATTAAATAAAAAGAAAAATTGTTAGTTACAGTGAAATGTTATTTTTAATTCATCTCGTGAGGAGGAAAATCAATAATTATCCTCTATATCTTCTTCGAAATTGCTGTTGTTAAATATATGTTTGTTATTAGTTATTGTAAAAATCTAGATAATCGGATTAATTTTTAAAACCAAGCAGGGCATCCTGACCTTAAAATTAAATACATTCTAAAATGACAACAATATGATTCTATTGAAAATAAACCAAAATAAATCATTAAATCAGCTTTATTATACAGAGTCCATAATACGTATATATAACTAGAGAGAGAGAGAGAGTGAAAGAGAGAATAAAATTGCATAAATGCCGAACAGTCTTATTAAAGGTACCTTATGACGGTTGGGTAAAGTTCCACGGTCCACGTTTGTACACTTCCCCAAGCCATCTGGATTCCCATGTTGGCCACGATTGCGGACCAGTGGATGATCGTGCCACGGTTAGAAATATCTATTTTAAGCAATGCAACGTTACGGATTGTATCATCAGATCTCACTGCATCTATCTTTACTATATTAAAGTCCCAGTATCTTATAGATATTAGACCTAAATCCGAATGCACTTACAACATATATAATTCAGTTTTAATTTCATTACTGAAAGACCTTGAGAAATGCCTAATTTACAGGAAAGATTCTATTAGAAAAAATAAAATGCAAATTGTGGCTGTCTCGTTTCATATTTAGCTTAGAACAATGACAGCATACAATTAACATACAAGGGATTTTTCAGCAGTTCATGGATTTTCTTTCTATCTCCTCTACTACCGTGTATCAATATTTATTCAGTCTATAGAAAAAGTCCATGAACTTCTGAAACACCCCATGTACACCGAGACATCCGTGATTTTACCGAACAGTGTGTTTCAGAACAAACTCCGCCCATCTTTCTCACTATTTTGCCCTGTCTGAACAACTAAGACTTCCGGGCGAATATTTCCTTATGTGGGCTTACTTAAACATTAAAAGGTTAATCAAACATCATTTGAGGCTTTGCTAATCAGAAAATTTGAAAAATATATTTTTCTCAGCTAAAACGCACAGGGGCTTTAATGCATGAGGATGAATTAAATGTTCTGGGGCGGTATTTAAGAAAATATTAAATTCTTTCCTTAGATTTGACCTTAACTTTAAGGAAACGACGGTGTTCCCTTAAATATGTTCTTGACTCTAAGATTCCGTCGATACTTTGTGTAAAGTAGCTGTTTTCACCCATTTTTGAACGATTCATAAGTATATATTATTTTTATTAGTGAAATAAACCTTAAGGGGCTTAAAGAACTGCATGTACCAGTGTAGATGTCTAAAGCCGTAGTTTACCGTAATTTTCCGCCAATGCGATGACTTAATCACTATCATGTCAAATTCATACCAAACTTGCATTTATATGTAAATCAAAACTGTCTGACCAAAATGTGTGTATCAAACGCTCTGAATACACTGCAAGAATACTGAAAACATTTGATATAAACAACACATTTTATTCCGTTTTCATCATTATATATTTTTTTTAACCATACAATGTACATGTACATATAAAATGATATAGTTTTCAATGTGTAGAAATGAGCTTAAATGTTTATTTGAATTATTTACAATTGTTTACCAAAAATGATATAATACGTATTTTAACGATCTGCGTCGCTCGCATTTTGCAACAAACCTATGTAAAATTTAATATTTTTCTTATCTTTAATATATTTACGTAAGGTTTCACTTAGATTAAATCTAAAAAAAACTAAGTTTAAGGAATAGCGTAACGAAAAAATAAGGAGAAGGAAATTTCTTGGTTAAATCTGAAATGTATATTGAATACGGCCCATGGACTCTAGACCGTTAGATAATATTTTGAATTACTGACGCAATTTGTACATTGCCAAGAAATTTAAAATCACATCTCTTTTCATAATCTGCCGAAACCCAAGATAGAGCATGGTTATTCAAGATTTGCAAAACATGATTACGAAATACGAAAATGGATTGAAAATATACGAAAGCTGTTTAAACAAACACGTCTTTTTTCAATAAGATTTTAACACCAAATTTTGGACAAGTTTTATCCAATATTCGCTTACAAAACTAGCAATACATATCGAACAAGGCATATCGAACAAGGCAAACTAAATGAAATCTGTACTTCCTTGTTGACAGCTAATGATAATCAACTAATATTATGAATATGAAAATACCTATGTAGGTGATGATACCCGCAATCAAACCACCGGCAGCTGTCACCGTGAATGCCATGAAAGTTGTGTATTTTCTCCCAACTCTATCGTTGTTTTGAAATGAACAAGTTTAGCATGAATAACCTTTATAAATAATCCATTTTTAAGGTCTGAATTATTGTATGTAAAACAGGTTGCTAATACAAAATACTATTTGGGTTATTTTGAAATAGAAAGAAAAAAAAACTTTTATCTGAATGGAAAACACCGTGAAAGTCGAAATTAGTAACTGTACAGGACTTTGCTTTGGTCAATAACCTTGGTAAACATCTTATCAACGGCATTTGAGTCTTGTATGTTTGTGTCGTCATTTCTTTTTTGTCATATTTGCTAATTCTTTTGTTCATAACAAACTTTTTAAAAGCAACGATACAGACTGATGTCTTCTGAGGCCACAAAATGCAACTTTAAACTGAAACGAGTACCATATATTCGTTAACCAACCTGTTCAGAAGCAATGATCCAACAACTTTTGACGGTATCGGGGTGATATTAAACAAGAAAATGTTCAGGTAGATATTTCCAGATAGAGCTTGAATTCCGTAGCCTAATCCGTAAGAGCAAAATCCTAGACCAAACCTGGAGAAAAATAATCAATGAAAATAGCTGTTCTTATACCCCTTGGCAATTTACAAATTAAGTACTTTGAAATTAAGCTATCTTATGTAAGTACTTTTGTTAAATCATCATGATCTTGTGTCTGAAGAAAACAAACACTTGCATCAGTATTTGGACAATTAACGTACTGGTCTTTTTACCACTATGTTTTCGTAATAATAATGTTTTAAAATGTACTAGGTGGATTAAATAATCGATATAAAAACAATTCTTTATGGAACCATATGTCACAATATAAGCGAGAAGGACGTGAATAATTACCATTTAAGTGCTGATAAAAATGTAATCTTGGCGTAGTACCGTGTTTTAAACAAGTGCACAAATGTATATTTTCGATCAGATTTCTTTACATCTTCATCAGGAAAAAGAGACATAAAGTCTGGCATTGGATGTTTGTTGACCTTTGCTACTTTCGAAATGACCTTTTCAGCATCGTTT
Source organism: Solen grandis (assembly GCA_021229015.1). Classification (NCBI taxonomy): domain Eukaryota; kingdom Metazoa; phylum Mollusca; class Bivalvia; order Adapedonta; family Solenidae; genus Solen; species Solen grandis. The sequence goes on along the minus strand of CM037789.1, from coordinate 56,624,586 downwards.
ACTCGTTCATGTGCAAGATACCAACGAAAACTCTCAGGAATAGTCCTAGGGAGTAGAAAATACAGCAATATAGTTAATATTTTCTTATAAGACTAAAGGTAAACTAATATTTGTTTAAACCTGCAGTAGGTTCTTGGCTAGTTAAAGAAAAAAGCGGTAATCACTTATCACGAAAACACATTACAGACTAACGTGACATTTGTTTTGTATCGCGAGAATAACTTCAAAAGAAAACAATACTTTGAGTACATGTATTTTTAGTTGAACCACCGTAAATAGTTTCAATACCGTTTAGATACTATTAGAATAACATCTAGTTGAAAGTAGTATAGTTTTCAAAGCCATATTTGTGACTTGTGGTGAAAACCGGGTGTGTTTTGTTGTTGAAACAGCTCGTTCACAGTTGATCGGCAGAATTAAAAAAGGGAATTTCTACCCTCCCCTGTTAATGTTGGTTAAGAAAGTATTTTCTTTCTGACAAATAAACTTGGCGAGTGTAGGTCGCATTGCACGAGAAAACGGTTTTTGTTTTCGTAAACGCACATCGGGGAATCCGGTTAAATATAGAATACTGTAAACCCGAAGCAGGTACTTGCTGTAACGCGTGACACATTCTGCATCATTGCGTCTTCATCAATCCAGGGTAGCGAATTCGTTCGTAGGTGTTAATAAAATTGTCAGTCTATGAAGTGAGCGCATGTACGAAGAGTAATTGTGATCAGTCATTTGACGGTACAATGAAATGCAAATTCTAAATATAAGAATTATAATTAAAAAAATAGGTTTTACAACGTTCGTAACGCTATTGCATGTGAAAGAGAAACTACCCATTTTTTACAGTAACGGAATGTTGCACAGGATATCCATGCGGCTGTAGGTGGGTATTGATAGAGGTAGTACACACAGAGAATTTTGTGCTATCCTTGGTGCTGGAATGCAAGTCATATATATATTTTTTTATGTATAAGGTATTTTTATATCTCAATGTTTGTCTTTTTATGTTAAATATTTGTATATCATATGTTACTATGTATGCATACCCCAATCCGAAATAAATCTATCTATCTAGTCAATGACCATCTGTGAACTAGCTGCTGTAGACACTGGTTTTATAACCAAGAGCATAACATGAATATATTCATACGCTATATTAAATGATATGTTCAGCATATAGTCATATATTTATTGTGTTGTGGCTAGTACCTTTCAGTTCATTAATACTATATTTGAACATTTGCTTAAAGTATAGTACAGTATTTTTTAAGTTTATATGCTTATTTTAAAAGTAAGCTTGACTAAGTAATGGGTTTTAGTTATCGTTACGAAACAGTTTCACGGTCGATGTTTCATCCTCTAATGAGTATGATGGGAAAGTCTGGATAATTTATTATAACTCTTCTTCAGTGGGTGGTGTGCTTTATTTTTTTTTTTTTTTTTTTTTTGGTAAAGATTGAACTCGTGAAAAGGAAAGGTGAACCACTTTTAGAATCATTTCGATTATCAGAGCTTCCATTATATCCAATAGAAGCAGGATATGTGGATTGAGATACCGTTCAAAGGATTCTTAGTTTCAAAGTAATTAATATTTTGCCGTTCGGATATATTGTCTTGGTATAGTTTGGATATAATACATTTCAACGCTCGGACTAATATTTTGAAATACATACTGTTTTGTGCATGTTTTTTTTTTTTTTTTTTTTTTTTTTTTTTGCTGCTGATATGAGTTATGTAATTTACATTTTCCAGAAAAATGATTCTGTGCTTATATATTCTAAAAGGAGTAGCATGGTATTTTAGTATTTCTCATCAAGATTAGGGGTGCTTTATCTACTCGTCTCAAATTGTTTATTGTTACTTACCACCATGCGAAAAGGCATGCCCCAGAACAAACAGCATTTATCAAGTGCAGATCTCTCCAGTCGTCAAAGAACGAAGCGATGAAAGCAAATAAGCATGCCTGAATAGGCCAAGATGGAAATCCAACAATCCAATTTCGCCATTTAGCCAGGGAAAATTCCGATATCAGATTATACTGGACGGTTAAGAAGAAAGCATTTGCAAGTCCGATGAAAAATCTGCACACGGCAAACACGATCCAGCTTGTTGAAAAATAGATGGTCAAGTTAGCAGCAAACAGCAAGATAAGTGACGTAAAGTAAGGCATTTTACGACCAAATAGATCAGCCAGCTGACCCGAGAGTGGATTTCCAATCAGCATTCCAAAAGTCTGTATGGACATTATGGTGCTTGGAATGAAAGCTCGGTCACATGTGAAGTGAAACTGGAAGTAATATATATGTAATGTGAGCCAATCTAAAACTATCAAGGCATACGTATCAACATGTATTGTAATAGCTTTAGTAACTGATGTAGATATACTCAGTATTTGAAATGATTAATATTTTGTTTACCTTTCGTGTTATCTAATTAGTTTCCTATTCACTATTTCAAACATCTCTCCTAATAACTATATGTAATCTGTATTAACTAAACAACATTACACATAAAAGTATACATAGGTATTTTACCTCACTGACAATAGTGTTTAGGCTGTCATCAAATGAAAATTTCGAGCATTTCGACCCGTTTACTCCAAAACAGGATTTGAATGCAAAATCAGTGTCATTGTATAAGGACGCGTTTCCCGTTGACAATACATCTTCACACCACCAATCTGGTGTTTTGGATGAAACCAGCATGCTGACCCAACTAAAGGTGATAGCGGTTTTGATCACGTGAGTGACAACCACAAGTTTTATCTGATAGCGCCCACATCCGCCAAGTTCTTGAATGATTTCGTCTGGTGTATTCGTGGTCATTGTCACTTGATATGTTCACCTAATGCAATGGTGAAAGTGGTATAAACTCTGCAATTCACATGTGATTATTGATAAATTGCTAATGAAAGCTTATATGCATGAAATAATTAGTTTGTCATATGTGACGAATATATTTTTAGCATTGTGTTAAATGTTTTTGTACTGCAAAATTAACGTATTTCTGAATTAAGCAATAGCTACTGAAGATAAAACATGTATATGCTGATTCAATTGTGTTATCTCATATGCAGGATCTAACTATTTCTCTACAGGAATGAAAACTTATTTTAATCATGCTTTCGGTTTTATAGTGTGATATGTTTATTTACAGATACAAATTGTTTAACAATTTTCCTACTGTATATGTTTTCTCTCGTTATAATAATAATAATAATAATCATTATCATCATGTATCTGACACAAGACATGCAACATAAAAAAAAGAAAACGGACAATGAGTTTTTAAACAAAACAAATGCATATATTTTGATGATGTAAGTGACGGTATAAATGAGAACAAAATATATACTGTATACCTTAAAATTTATCCTAAATTTATGTCAGTCAACCAACTCCGATCTTAGAAAACAATTATTGTAGCGTCTGTAATTAATATATTATCATATGCTCGAGGGTATTTACTACTGTGTTGACACCTCTTTAATGCATTCACACGCGCTTACATACCTTCTTGTACTTTGTTTACGTGAAGATAACAATTTATTAATCTTCATTTATGATGTTTGACAGGACATATAAAATTCGATTACGCAGTTTTGTTCGTTAAAGTGTCCATGTTTTATATAATATTCAAATGATATTAACATTAATTTGATTAACCTTCAGTGAATCGGTATAGGAGCTAGTTTCGTTTTGTATTTGTGAAGTTAAGGCATTAGGTGGCCTTGGCATACACTTGAAATCCTAGTCAGAATGTCAAGAATTCAGAACAAGCAGACAATAGTATGTTAAGATGTTTAAATAAATGTCAGTTGAGGTTCAGTTATTCAACAAAATGCATGATTTCTTTCTCGATATATGTGTAAAAAGAGGTTTAAGTTAATGCACCCTCTAAATTTTTTGTTACTCTAGATTTCGGTCAAAAGCATGATGCTTATTGAAAATGTTCGTGTTGACTAATTTTGTAATTTTATAATAAATCAATTAAGCATACATTACATGTAACATAATGAAGTATTTTGTAATTAAATATCATACAAGTATTGTAATAGTTTCATAAACTATTCAGCATTTGCTAATCATTTAAAGATACTTTGCGTACAGAAAAACTCAGGGACATTTCTAAGAAAAAGAAATACAATATTAACACTTGAGGTTACATAAAATGTATCTCTTTCATGCATTGCTGTTAACTATAAATTTCGCCATTGTTTTAGAAAATCATACTGCATTATTTTTTATTTTGTTCTTAAAACTTAAAATCCTAGTTTTGATTTTTTAATGGAAACGTCCATATAGACATCTGATGAACGTCACACAGATCATTCCTAGATTAGAGCGACAACGTTAAATGCCATTGATAATTTGTAGCTTCGTTTCCAGAATACATTGCAATATTGTTGAACTTTTTCTGCCTGGAGTTGGACTCGCCAACTCATTTAGACGTAAACATACTGTCCATAAATTTACTGAATCTGTGTATGTATCTTTTTTGGTAAAAACATCTCACCTCACAAGTCATGCATACCCGCACAGTAATTATCTTACTGTTGACAAAGAAACATAAAATTAATACCACCGGCAGCAATGAACTGCTTCGCAATATAAGTGATTTTCACGGTTTGCCAATTCTCACTCACACCGATTCACAAAAATGTCGAAACAACAAAACTTTATAATTAAAGCAATTTTCGGCCTGGGGATCAGGTAAGTTGGGCCATATACAGATGATAATATTATATGCAAAAACGTTGTATGGAATGTTTTTTTTAATATAGACAAAGAAGAGGTTTGGTCGGGACTTTGATATTATAATGTTATAAGCATGCTAAACTTATATGTACTCGTGTTATAAACGAACTCTACTGTATATCAATTTCATAATTAAATGTAGTTTTATTCACACTGTCCTGACTATGTAAATTATTCGGAAATAAACGTCTGTCTTTTAAAATTGGCCTTTGTATACCAATAATATACCGATTTATATATGTTTTTCGCTGGATTATATGGAAATCAATCAATTAAAAATGGTAAAGATGAAACAATAACTTAACATTTAATACTATTCGCTGTTATTTAACTGGACTACTGTTTTCCCTTTATGGAGCCACAATTTGCCTCCCTTGTCATGTTTTAAAATTCTTGCGTGATTATCTGTCTTTGATTTTAC
>CM037789.1:56604564-56619314 GCA_021229015.1 Solen grandis | reverse complement strand
AAACTTTTTTTAAATCCCTTTGCTTGTGTAAAAAAGGTTGAAAACTTTTGTTTGTTTTGAGTGGATATGGAATAAAATCTCTCGAGAAATGATCAATTTTAATTTTTCCCACAAGCGCGTAGCGCCAGTGAAAATTTTTTAAATTTGTACCTTTAAAGGGATGGGGTTGTATTCCATATTCACTTAAAACAAGCGAAATTGTTCTTTTTTATAAGCTAATTGGGTACGTCCCGCTATAAGTAAAAAAACTTAAATATTTCCCGCAGATTATATCACTCAAACTGTGGAATATGGTTTTTATCTCACTGATAGAAACAGCATTTAAATCACTACGCAAAAAATTAGAACTGAAAATCTTTTTTTAAATCATGTAAATTCAAAATGTACGGATTATCCATTATAGTTCATGTGCTAGGGATTGTTTGATTGTTGTTTTTTTTGATTTTTACCGTCCCCTGCGACAGTATTTCAGTCACGTGCTAGGGAAAAAAAGCGTTAACCATAAAAACGTCCCTTTCTTGATGTACACATGTTGGTTGGTGGATGGAGGGAAAAGATAAATTAGTTGGAATTTTTTAGAAGTCTGAAAATTTAAATTTATCGGGTGAATTTTTTTCAATGGGAAAAACATTTTTTTTTCCCTATTTTCCCGCATACAAAATAGATTAAAATCTTTTTAAAAAAATAAAGTGATTATGGTGATTTTTAAGTCGGATACAAAATTAAAGACACTCGCTTTCAGTTTTCTGAGATATGTCTTAAGGAATCCATCTTTTCATTAAATTATAATCATCGTCCTTCAAATGTTTATAAAGTTTTAATGCAGATGCAAACATCCCTTTGGGTGATTGGAGTTATAATATTATGCTTTTTTTGCTCAAAGTTAAAAAGGCTTGCATTTACTATAAAATTCCAACGACCCCTGATGGGATCTGATTAAAAATTTAACGATGGGTGGGTTACCATGACAGACTCTGTCCTTTATTTTTGACTCCAAGGAGGAACACAAACACACACAATTGCAATCTTAAATTTAAATCGATTATTTTCCGGGAAAAAAAACCCGGGGAAAAACATGTTTCGAAATTGAAAGTTAAAAGTACTTGGGGTGCAGCTATGTTTGTGACGGTTTAAAAAATTTAAGCACCACCCAAAGCTAAATGTCGCACTTGACGTCATTTTGCCGCAATACTGACGCTAAATGTCGCAATGAACGCCCATCAATGAAAAATATTGATTTACAAGAGGGAAATAATAAATTTAAAAAATTAAATTTTATCTTTTCAATATATCGGCTAAAGTTGCTTTTCTCAAGAAAAGAAAAACATGAATTTTTAGCAAGTTCTACATTATAGACGTTAGAATAGTCACCATATTGTTATTGCTATGAACGACGTCAACGTCATACAAACAACGTCAAAAGATGACGTTACGTTTGGGGCCTTTTGTCTAGGACGTCAATTGACGTTAAAGGCAAAAAAAAAAGAAAAAAAAAAGAAGCAATTCTTGCGTGTTGCAGCCAAACGGCTTGATAGTATGCAGTTTCTTTATCCAAATTGCCTCACGTAATCGTCTTTAAGATCTACCCGCTGTATATACTCGACGCAAGACGGAAAATCGCATGTCTTCATAAGTGTGGTTTTCTAGTGCAAAATATGCGTTTATTGGTCGATCCCTTGTCAGCCTAACATCCCTTAGGTGCTCCTGCATTCTCTCCTTTAACTAGCGTTCCGTCTCTCCCACATAGACTGTGACATCACATCGTGCACAACTTATAGCATACACCACGTTTTTCACCTGACAACATACACCAGTCTGCACACTATAGAAATCGCTGCCTGCTGTGTCTGAAATAGGCATGTCTGTAATAACATTGCACATTCAATATTAAACCTTGGGGAGAAATAAATCTGTTTGAAAGGTATATATATTTTATGTTAACTACGCCCTGTTATATGGTGTGGTGAGAGACATATAAATATTTTCTACCATGAGTAAATGTGTCGATATTTATTGCGATAAAATGTTGGCGCCATCTGTCATATGCTTTTTAAAACGTAAGATGGCCGTGAGACTGATAAACAAGGATATCCGAAAGACCCGAATGAAAATTACATATGTCGGGTCTACCGGATACCTGTGCTAATTAGATATATCTTTAGAGTGGATTAAATATATTGACAAAATATAACAGAAAGACAGACAGATTGCAGATGATAATATAATAGAAAAAAAAAAACATGAAAACTTATTTCCATCGAAACATGTAATAATTTGTATTGTCTGACAATAGGAAGTAACTATATGACAAATATCAAAGTACACACGATTATGACGATATCCTCTCCACCCCCTCTCTCTCTCTCTATATATATATATATACTAAGAGATTAATTAGATGTGGGATGTTTTCCAATATGAAACCTTTTTTGTGGGGTGGAAAAATAAAGTGTGGTGTTTATAACACTCCACTTTTTTTGGAACCTATTTTCATACAGTATTTACAGTATACAACCCATTAAATACAAAATCGAAACATTTATGTTTCACATGGAAACCATATATACGCGCTCGTAGCATTGATCTCCCTTTATACTGACCACTCCCAATCCGGTTTATAACTGAGCGATGTATATATATATCACCCCGTATTTTTTACCTGTAAATATATAACACCCCATTTTTTCTACGTATTACGTGAATGGCAATGTTATCTTACAAGTCATCTAGGGTCAAGTAAATCCCCCATGGACACAAGGATTTTTAAATACAACGCTTATTAAACGCTATGAACGAGGTTCTGCTGGAATATCTTATGATAGTTTAACATGTCATAATTGAAATGACTGCATGATTGGTATTTAAAATCCTTTCCTATCTCAAGATATATTTTCTGCTCATATATAATTATATATTTCACCCAGTAATGCGGTACATGATTTCTGCCTTAATTATCATGTAATGTTTGATTATCATTAGATTATGCTCAATTCCAATATCAGATATGACAAATAATTTCTATTGTATAAAATTGTATTTTTAAACACCAATAGACCTATACTTTCGATCGTATACAATACCAATTGATATTTGATTAATGTGTATTCAGGAGACAGATAAATGGGTGTAGCCAATGGTCACGGTACACCAGAAGCAAGCATATTTGAACAAATAAATGAACAAAAATCTGATAATTATATAACAGCAGTCAACATTACATGCATTGGTGTTAAGGAAGTTCTTATCAGCTAAAGTGTATATTCCACATAAATAGGTCATCTTTAGTATTACATTCAATTTATATCGTATATATTAAATGTATCTGAATTCATCTTACAATATTGTTTTTGTTTAGATGTTATGTCTAATAAAATTGCATATAATATATAGGTCTTCTTTATTATTGCAATTTAATGTCATCATACATTTACAATGTGTAATAAAACCAAATATGAATACATATTTTTAATTTAAATTAAAAAAAAAAAATAAACACAACATCTCATACAAGTAAATAAATATATATATAATATATACATTTTTATGGTTTATATAACGATGCAAATTTAACCTGACATCTAGCGATATTCAATTTATCCTAAATTACCAAATTTTGTGTTTTGCAATTGTACGGTGTATACAAGTATATGCATTTCCTAAGCATATATTTCACTCCGCATTTCGGTATAAACAGTGTGATTACTAGCTTAACTTCAAGTTAATAAAATGTCTATTCATTTTCATCGCAGAAATACTTAATGCTGCCCAAGAACATATGAGAGTAATTTGATATGGCGTATCAGGACTGATCTGCAATTTGTGGGGATACTTAATTGATCTTGCTGTGAGAAGAGTTTGCATAGTTTCGTGATCAGTAAACAGTTGGTGCTTGTAACTGTATAAGAAAAACTGGGATTATTTTGTAGAAAGCCATCGTTACGAGTATGATTGTATTCTTTGATTCTCAATTTTACAGCTGTACATTTTTCTGACAAATGTTCATAAAATGCTCATGTTAAAACCAAGAGTAATCAATGGCTGTAATTAAAAAAAAATATGAAATATGCCCATCCATCATAGACCTTCTCTATTTCAGAGTCCTACTATATGATTTCAAAATAATGAAGACACATACACAGAACTTTCTATCCGCGATGATTTGACCATTCTGAGAAAAAAATGTGCATCATTTATGTATCAACTAGCTAAATATTGTGGTTGTTAACTTTGACGAAGTTATACCGCCATAACATATTAAAGTGCTGATAATTTTGATGATATTTAAGTGTGTTACCACACTGCAGTATCACACCGTAGACAAGTAAAAACATGTCACATCAAGTCACATTATTCCGACACCGGCCCTGCAGGCCGACCAGACCTGGAAAGACAATTATATTCTTCTGAGCGCCAAGCAAGGGAGCTATACTAGTATCATATTTTGCGACTTCAATGTCGGACCAAAACTGCTTGTTTCCGGGATGGACGCTCTAACCAGTCGTTCACCTGGACCGGTGATAATATGTTCAATGTGTCTTGTAATGTGAGCTTTTACATTTTTTTTTCTGTCATTTTCAAGGGCAGATGACACAGTATTATGGGCTAGCAACACCTCATTTTTTCAACTTGAGTATTATTGGCTAGCAACACCTCATTTTTTCAACTTGATATTTGGTACTATGTTCCCTGATACTGTGTGAAAGTTGTAGTAATTCTATGCAACAGGTTTTATACTATAGTCGCATACGCGAATATATAGAAAAAATCTCTTTTTTTCAAGAAAAACACAGTACATATATATGTCTTTTTGCTGAAACATTGTGAGAACAGAACAGAACAGAACAAATCTTTATTGCTCAAATAGTACAAACAAACGATACAAGAGCATACAGTCATATGATGTCGTAATAGAAAAACAGTCAGACATAGAGCACATAACAAGGTTTAAGTATCTCTTTTTACATTAAATGTTTTGAATAATATATTTAATTAAACAAATTATACCATAAAAATCGAAAAGAGAAAAACTGAAATTTAGCCTCCCCCGTCCCATTTCTTTTCCTTTTTTTTCTGGATTATAACATTGAAATTTTAATAATATGTAAGGAGAGAGAGAGAGAGAGAGAGAGAGAGAGAGTAGGAAAATAAAGAAGTGTCATTTACAAGAAGAAAGGTTAAACAGTCACGTTATACAGACATTTGAGAGCAAAGGAAAGGTATCAAAATGTAATTGATACAGTGTAAAGAATGTTTAGTTCATTTCCAATTACACTGTTCATAGTTACGTATATCTATATTGGTATTGATTGGGATATCCATGTAATTGGATATATTACTATAATTAATAAATTAAGGTGGTTCATTCATAACATTGTGTATTTGAAAAAAAGAGTTGTGATTGGTTAAATTATTACTGTGTTAAGTCTGTTGAAATGTGAATATTAAATTAGTGAAACAGTATTTGAACAACTAATTGGATTTATTTATTTAATTGCTATGAATTCAACATTAAAATTACGGTAAGTGGGTTATTTATTTATTTATTTATTTATCTAAAAAAAAAAACAAAAAAAAAAACCTTTATTTTGATAGGCAGCATGTATTTTATCATTGCATGCGATTTACAGAAATGTGTAATGAGATTAAAAGCATGATGTTATTAATTGGAGCTGCTCTTGAATGCCTCCAGATTATTTTCACAAACTTACAGAGTTTGGTAAGTGTGGTCAGTGATGATTCATTCATAAGCTGTTTATATTTCAGGATATTTGGATGCATGTAGTAATATTTGTTTATATAAAGTCTTCTTGAGTTACTAAAAAAGGTCAAATTAGTAAATAGTGCATTTCATCACCAATGTCATTTTTCGAGCAGAGAATGCATTTTCGATCGGACAAATCTGTGTTATTCCATCTTCCAACTTCTACTGGTAAAAAATGGTCGCTTGTTCTAAATTTAACTAGTTGTAAATAATTTGGTTTTCTTAATTTTAACAAGTACTGTTCAAGATTGATTGATTCTTTGTATGATGAATAATTAGTACCATTGGCGGAATTTTGTAAAGAACTATTCCATTGCAGATTTAACTAAGAGCTAATAAATTGTTTTACTGGTGACATGTGTGTTAATAGTTCCGGATTATACCAAGTATTCATATTGCCTGTTTCAAATAAGATGTTTTTTTGTGTGTGTTATCCATTTTGATTGGAAGTTGGGTATTTCTAGCATGATTTGATATATTTTGTATGATAATTTATCATGATTTCCAGTAATAATTCTGGCCCAAAATCCAATCATTCTTACTTTTATTATAATTTGTAGTGGGTATCTGCCTAGTTCAGCAAGAATCATATATGATGGTGTACTCTTTTTAAGTTTCAGGATATTACTCAAAAATTTGTTTGGATATTTTCAATCATGTCAAGGTTACTTTACGCCCACACTTAACTTGAGTATGTTAAGATTGGGACAATTGTATGATCAAACAATTTTAATATAGGTCAATTGGTAAATTAAGATTATTTATTCTTGGATAGGGAAATCAACTGAATGGAACTGTTTTAAACTTTGCATAATGACTAAGAATGAAACAACACAAAATAATGTGAACTAAAATAAGGTATCAATGGGCATGGTTTTGAGTTGTCTGCCCCTGGAAATGACAGAAAGGAGCAAATAACTCACATTCAGCGGCAAATAACTCAAAAAGAAGCGTGGTGACCCCAATTTTTTATCCCATAAATTTGTTTCTAGTGTGATTCTCTATGATCTAATTCTGTTCGCTAGTTTTGATTTTTCTTCTTTGTCTATATAGTAAAACACCGCTATTATGAAAATTAAAATTAAAGTTGGATAATTGCATGCTTGTTTTTTTTTGTTTTTCCGTTTAACATTTCAGAATACATCGAGTGTAGTGTTGAAATACAAAATCATTTTAAATGCCACACCAAATAAGATAGATATTACTTTTGCACAATGATTTTCTAAACAAAAACGATTTAAATGCAATACAAAATAAGACCTATTCACGCATCACTCTCAGGCGTTCAACGTTCATTTATTTACAGTCACAACTTATAGATGAAGCTGATAGAATCATTGTAGTGTTACGCTATCCAACTCTAATAAGCAATTGACAAGTTTAAAAAAATGGTCAAAAATCACGCATGCGTATATGCAAGCTTTGATACAGTTACTCGCCCCTCAAAACGCCGTTACTAGTATTCGGGAATTTTACGACAAAATGGATAGCTATATGGTCCCGAATCACTCGGTCAAAATCAAGTAGCCTACATAAGTCTGCTCGTGCCGATCATCTTTGCACAAGGTGAGATCCGAGAGCATTTAGCGCGAGGAAAAAGGGATGGCAATTCGGTACTTTCAGGGTTACGTCAAACCATACTACAAAAGATCCGAGTCTTGGAGACCGGGAGCCAGTCAAACACACCATCGGAAAGTATGTACCAACCAAAAGTTTATTTCTGACAATCGTAAAGAAGCAAAATCACTTAAGTGTCCGACATATTTCCCAGAACACTGCTGAGCCAAACAGAGAAAAAAGAAAAGAAAATGTGAATTTTGAGCCAAACTGCACTTATCAAACAAAGTTACTAATTACACTATTGTGAACCAAAACAAATTGTGCTACAATTGCTAAGGAAAGCATATAGTTTTAAAGTGTGGGTCCAACCGTCGGTGTACACGTTGCTCGAGAAAACACCTTTCTCGTATTTGCAGCAACCAGCAGTCAGCAGAAGAAACTGCAGTATCATTACAATCTACACCGTTGGTTTTAGCCCTACAAGATAAAGGTCCCATGCTTTATGCGTCAACATAACCACGACCGCACGTTCTCTTGAAAACTACCGTAGCACCGGTAAGTTCACTAAATTGTACTGCAGATTCCTACAGTATGGATCAAACAGTATGTTTGGTGAAGGTGCACAGGGATCGTTTGTATCAGATAAGCTTGCCCAAGGACTGAATCTTGTCCGAACTGGTACAGATGTTGTGAACTTAGCAATTTTCGGTGATAATTCCAAGGAGGTCAGACACTTGGAAACGTTGTTGCACAAACAAGGGAGAACAGAAGACAGAAGACATTAAGAAAGTGCCAGGTCCTACCGCAGTTGAAAACAACACCCTGGTGAATTACATACCCCTTCACGCTGTGTGCAAGGATATCGCTGCAACACCTGTCCGCATTGTCTATGACTGTAGTTGTCGTTGATACATCAAAAGCTGAGTTTGAATGATTGCATACAGTCAACGCCACCAGAAATCAACGATTTGACATAATTGCTTATGCGCTTCCGTTACCATAAAGTTTCAACGGACATAGAGAAGGCTTTCTTATATGTGGAACTGGATTTACGCGCTTCTTTTGGCTCAGTGACCCAGTGGATCTCAGTAGCCTGTTAGTGACGTACCGTTTTAATGTGGTTTGCTCACTCTTCATTCTCAGTGCCACGCTACTTAAGCATATCAACAACAACAAGCACCTGCCGTCTGCCAACATCTTGGAACAAAATTTGTATGCAAACAATAATTTGTATTACTTTGACTAGGAGTCCGACTTACAACAATACTTCCAGGAGTCGCGTGACATAATGGCAAGGCGGGGTTTAATTTCAGATTATGGGTGTCTAGCAGCGATGCTTTGAAAACTATGGCAGCAACAGACGGCGTTCTTCAATCCGACACAACCGCTAAAATTCTCGGTTTGAGATGGGATACATATGAAGATAAATTGTCATTTACAAAATAAGCTTATTTCTCCAAGAAATTGACCAAACGTCTTAATTAGCTAAAATCTTCAAGACTTTTTTACCCGCTCGGTCAGTTGAGTTTGGTCACTGTACGCGCCAAACTCATGATTCAAGATCTGTGAAAAAAAAGAAATATGACTTGGACCTGCCCCTAGCCCTTGACACACAACATGTTTAGAAATCCTTGTAGACGACTTGTCAACAGCGACAGAAATCATGCTTCCGAGAACTTATTTCCCAATCTTCGGATCCCACAATTCCGCTGACAGCAAGCTATATATTTTTGTAGATACTTGTACAAAATCATATGATGCAGGGTTATACCTAAGCAATGGAGACAACTTTTCACTGGTTAAAGCAAAAGATTGCGTCGCCCCGCTGAAGCAGATTACACTGCCCCGACTTGAACGAATGGGGGCATTAACAACAAAAACTGCAGAGATTTGTACCTAACCGTGTTCAAGAAATCCGAGAAATCACTAGTGACAATATCTGGAAGAATTGTCCTACGGTAGACAATTCTGCAGATCTTTTCACAAGGGGAATAAACACGACACAACTTACGATTCTCAGTTTTTGTTGAAAGTCCGAAATGGTTGGCAGCAGAATCTCAGTGGTCAGTATGGAATGTCACAACACCGTGAACAGACTACATGCAGGAGAATAGAGAACACGAAACTGATTCCACTTCTAGTACACCTGCTTCCGGGTTAAACACTTCTAGACCGCCAAGTACTAGGCCTCAACAGTACGCATCAAGTTTTTTACATATCATGGACACTGACAGATTTGGGACATACAAGAAGCTATAATGGACTATAGCATTTGTGCAAATGTTTTGTCAAAAATTGTCGAGTTGCGCGTGTAACTCGATCAGCGACATAGCACGAGATGAAATATGCAGTGGGTACGTGACTGCCAAGCGTCTTTGAACAGCATGAGGTGGGCAACAGGGGAATAACATTGATATTTATTCTAAAATGTGCGCCATGGTATGGCGGTTGATTGGCCTCACAAAACTACGCCAAGAAAACGCTGACACGTGCATTTATCACATTTGAGGTGCTGAGAACAGTTGTGACAGAGATTGAGGCGATTTCAAATAACAAACAACTTACCCACGACACTTCCAATTTTGATGTCTCGGAGATATTGACACTAGGACACCTGTTATACGACAGAAAGAAAAAGACGCTACCGTACGCTTACGTTACACAAATATTGTGCACTTCTGAGACGGAAAATCACTCTAACGTTCTAAAGCTCGCTAGACAACAGAGGGCCATCATCGAATACTTCCGGAGAGATAGAGAAGCGAATACCTGACCGCTTTTCTACGAGAACACCACGGGACAACGAGGAACAACCAGCAAAAGATGTCCATTGGGTACGTCGTGCAGATACACAATGATGTAACGCCACGATCCCGCTGGAGACTAGCAAAAAATCGAATGGGGAAAAAAGTGTTTCAAACAGATCTAAAGCAATACTCTACCAGCTGAAAGTATCCAAGAAACAGTGATAGCTTGTAACACTGATTGCGTGTGTTAAATGGACTTAAAGAAAATATACGTATTAGGTATCATTAGCATTTGGACAGTTTATCATCATAATTATTTTAGGATGATGCACGGAATTATAAAAGAAGAAGTTGATTTCAATGTTCATTGCGACCATTTGATTAATTTTCATAAGTATATTATGTTTAGGGGTCTTATCATGGACATTAAATTGACACTTTTGGCCGCCCCAAACATGTCGAAAACACCACTGATGTCGCATTATTGTGCGTGACGTTCACGGAAGCTTTGGCACCATGACGTCACTGTCTCAATTGAGTATCAATTTGCATTGTATACGAACAAATGAACGAAAAGGGATATCGGCGAGTAACAAACTAGAGCCTTCATAGCCACAATATGAGCGGACATGAAATGAACACTGTTGCAAAAAATTAGGTGTCACTTATTTACATTCTACGGGATATACCTGTTATATCTGACATTGGATTAAGCCTATATTTTAATAACAACCAAACATAACCTATAAATTAAGCCACAAATCAAACACTGCATTTATCGAATTGCGGGGAAAAATATAGATGTTCGAGAAAAAATATATAGCTCACATTTTTAGACAAAAAAAAAAAAAAATTTTTTTTGTGTTACATTGCAAAATATGATATCTTTTTCAAATGAAATTCTATATGATTTGGAAAATGATTTGAGCATAATTTCTTAACAAAACCGATTTAAATGCAATTCTAAACTAGATGTCATTCGTCTAAACGAATGATAGGACTTTCTGCAACCTGTGTTAATGCAAAAAGCAGGAGATAGAAGTTTCATGTAATGACTCACCTCTGGTAGTATTTCATGTTCATGCTGAACAAATGACATTATATTCCGGAAAAATAAGCGAATAAAATTTTTTTTAGGAATAATAGTAGAAGTAGTATGCTTATGACATCATATGACGTCTCGACATAAAATATATTAAGAAATTATGCAGAACTGCAAACTGTGTAAGTTTCAACTTTCTATCTCATCCCGAAGTTCTTTAACCCTAAAATTTTTGGTCCTATGTTCGAATCATACTTCAGCCACAATACTTCGGTTTTTCGGAATTAAGGTTAGGTGACAAAATATTCACACCTTAGTTTCAAGATGTACCATCTGTAAAAATTTGAAGAAAATCTGATCATAAATGGCGGCTGTAGAGCGCGAACACCATTTTTCACTATTTTTAGCTCTGACGTCACGTGACGTCATAGGGTGCTGAAAATGCTGTTGCTCAAAAGCGCATACGTTACTGCAATAACTCTGAAATTTTCATTATTCTTAACAACTGGCTTCATGTCGAAATCATTGCCCCAAATTAAAAAAAAGTGGTATGCTTATGACGTCCTCTGACGTCACGATTCAAAATATTTGTAGAAATGCTGCAGAACTGCAAACTGTAAGTTTCAACTTTCTATCTCATCCTGAAGCTCTTCAATCCTAAAAAGAAATGTTTGGTCCTATGTTCGAATATTACTTCAGCCACAGAACTTCGGTTTTTCGGAATTTCGGTAAGCTGGCAGGATATGTACACCTTAGTTTCAAGGTGTACCATCTGTGAAAATTTGAAGAAAATCCGACCATAAATGGCCGCTGTAGAGCGCAAACACCATTTTTCAATATTTTTAGCTCTGACGTCATATGACGACATAGGGTGCTGAAGATGCTTTTGTTCAAAAGCGCATATTTTACTGTCATAACTCTGAAATTTTCATTATTCTGAACAACTGTCATCATGTCGAAATCATTGCCCTAAGATAAAAATTAAGAAGTATGCTTATGACGTCACATGACGTCATATGACGTCAGGAATCAAAACATATCTAGAAATTCTGCAGAACTGCAAACTGTGTAAGTTTCAACTTTCTATCTCATCCTGAAGCTCTTTAATCCTAAAATGAAATTTTCGGTCCTATGTTCGAATCTTATTTCAGCCACAGAACTTCGGTCTTTCGGAATTTCGGTTAGCTGACAAGATATGCACACCTTAGTTTCAAGATGTACCATCTGTGAAAATTTGAAGAAAATCCGACTATAAATGACGGCTGTAGAGCGCAAACACCATTTTTCACTATTTTTAGCTGTGACGTCATGTGAAGTCATAGGCTGCTGACAATCATGAAAACAAAATTTCCTCACTTGACTAATAACCCATAAAATTTCATGGTCCTAGACTATTGTAACATATTAAAATAAGCGTTTAGTTAGAAGAGAAAAGAATAATAAATAAAAAAATGACGTCACGTGACGTCATATGACGTTTATTTTCACATAATTGTTAGACACCCAGAGACCTATTAACTGACAAAGTTTTAACTTTCTATCTCAAATAGGACAGTTTTTATAAGCATTTAAAAATTGACGTCCTTGGTTCGAATCTTAAATCGCCATAGATGCTTGGACTTTCGAATTTTGAAAAACGGACACCGGTATACACAATAAGAACGTAATATACACATTCTGTGAAAATTTGATAAAAATCGGCCCATTAATAATGGCTCTGGACCGTGTACAAACTTTCGTAGTCAATTTCAAATGTGACGTCATATGACGTCAAAGGCTTCTGAAAATCATTGAAATTGAAATTTCAGCGTCTGAATCATTTGTCATTAAATTTTCACTGCCCTTCGATATTTTCAACATATAGAAATACTCTTATTTATATTAGAAATACATTATCATATAATGACGTCAAATGACGTCATGTGACGTTTATTTTCACAAAATGTTTAAGACTCCCAGAGACCTATATACTGACCAAAAATCACTTTTCTATCTCAAATAAATCCGATTTTATAAGCATTTAAAAATATACGACCTTGGTTCGAATCTTGAATTCGCTATAGAACCATGGACTTTTCGAATTTTGAAAAACGGACACCGAGATGCACAACTAGAACTTAATATACACATTCTGTGAAAATTTGATGAAAATCGGTTCATAAACAATGGATGTAGACCGTGTACAAACTTTTGTTGCATATTTCAAGTGTGACGTCATATGACGTCATAGGCATATGAAAATCATAGAAATCAAAATTTCAGCCTTTGATGCATGTGTCATTAAATTTTCATTGCCCTTCGACAATTTCAACATATAGAAATATTCTTGTTAATATTAGAAATACATTATCATATAATGACGTCACGTGACGTCATATGACATTTATTTTTACAAAATGTTTAAAACTTCTAGAGACCTATATACTGACCCAATATCAACTTTCTATCTTAAATAGGACAGATTTTATAAGCATTTAAATAATTTACGACCTTGGTTCGAATCTTGGATTCGCTATAGAACCATGGACTTTTCGAATTTTGAAAAACAGACACCGGGATGCACAACTAGAACTTAATATACACAATCTGTGAAAATTTGATGAAAATCGGTTCACAAACAATGGCTGTAGACCGCGTACAAACTTTTGTGGCATATTTCAAATGTGACGTCATATGACGTCATAGGCATATGAAAATCATAGAAATCAAAATTTCATCGCATCAAGTATATGCCATTAAAATTTCATGGCCCTGGGACCATTGCAACATGCTTAAATTAACGCTCAGTTTGGAAGAAAAAAAGAATAAGAAGAATAAAAAAACATAACAAACCCAATAGGACTTTCTGCTTTAGGCAGAAAGTCCTAATAAGACCTATATACCCTATTACAAATGTAACTCCACATATATTAGTTTGGTATAAGCACATCCCCTTTTCAGGTTTTGTGCGATCTTACAAGATTGAATAAAATAGCTCATTATTATATTCTTAAACCAATGAATTTGTACGCATAAAAATTTAAACTAGAGTTGTTAATGTTTGTGTGAACCCTTAAATTAAATTTGGGTAAATGTACGTGAGCTGATATGTAAATACTTTTAAATGTTATTGTTAACTGCTGCTCTATAAGTATTTGAATTTTAGCCATTAGATTTATTACCTAGTCTTGCTTCTGATGTACCGTGGACATCGGCTACCTCTTTGCATCTACATGTATCTCCTGGATAAACATTGACTTAATTACGGCTTTCCGCAAACCTGCGGAAAACGTATAGGGTTTGTTATGTTTATTTTTCTTATTATTATTATTATTATTCTTCTTCTTCCAACCTAATTCAAGAGTTAATTTATATATGTTGCCAATGGCCAAGCAACATGAAAATTAAAATGTTTCGACAAAAAAGTATAAATTTTTAAAATTAAGTGTTTGTAATTTTCATTGACGTCAAATGACGTCAGATTTGACGTCAGCTTCAAAAGTTTGTTCACGCTCTAGAGCCTTCAATTCTGGTCCGATTTTCTTGATATTTTCACAGTAGATGTATTTTAGAAAGTAAATGTGCACCTTGGCATTCAAATTTCCAAATTCGAAAAGATTGAGATTTCTTCAATTCTGGTCCGATTTTCTTATGTTTTCAC